>JACXGK010001400.1:50230-70828 GCA_016801125.1 Novumbra hubbsi | reverse complement strand
CCACCCCTTTGAGCCTGGTGCCTCTCTAGGTTTCTTCCTACACTCCGGCCCCGTAGGGAGTTTTTCCTAGCCACCGTGCTTCAATCCTTTTGTTGCGTGCTCACTGGGGTTTTAGGCTGGGTGTTTTTGTAAAGGCACTTTGTGACAACTGCTGTTGTAAAAAGGGCTGTATAAATAAATTTGATTGATTGATTGAGAGTAGACATGAATGGAGGCACATGAAGGTGCTTACCGAGGAGAGTAGACATGAATGGAGGCACATGAAGGTGCTTACCGAGGAGAGTAGACATGAATGGAGGCACATGAAGGTGCTTACTGGGGAGAGTAGACATGAATAGAGGCACGTAGAGAAAGGCCTTCAGAGAATAGAGAAAAAGGTAGACAATGACAAAAACTCATTAGGCAGTTGGGAAAAAGCAAAAATCCTTGATGATAGAAGATAAAAAGCCTTGGTGGCAAGGCCCACGGGATGGGAAGAATTTACCTATATATGGAATCCCCCAGCCCTTAGAAGGTCTGAGTCTCATGTGATAGCCTGCCAACAGCTTCATAGGATGTGTGCTATAATGGAACATAGAGGGATTTAATACTTAAAATATGACACAGCGCAAGTCATCTGAAAACACATTACATTCACGTTTCAGGTGATTCGTTACTAATTAACTTGTTCATGGAGCATAGCATGTTGACTTGTAGAACTGGCCTAAGAGGCTGAAAAGGGGAGAAGGTGATGAGGTAGCTGAGTAAAGTAGAGTAGTAAGGAGGACGACTGAAAGCAAAGTGTAAACAGGGATAAGAGGAGATGAGAGGAAAGAGGAGGAAGGAGTAGTGATGATGGTGGTCCAGTACTCCTATGTTCCAAACTTGCATTGAAGCTAGTCTGAGTCAATAGGCAAGTCAGTCTTTCTCTCCGGTACCAGTGGAAAAGATCACAGTTTATATGCTCACACCCATTTTCATTTGCATTCACACGTACATATAATTACACACATTTAAATCATTTTTTTGTGGGGACTTGAAACTTAACTGAGATCCAGAAATCCATGATCCCTGTTCCTTAACCCTACAACCCTAGCTCAATGTAAACACTTATCTCATTAACCTAGGTGTATGCTTAAACCTAACCAAGCACAACTGCCAAAACCTAAGTGGTAAAGCCTATATCAAAAAGACTATGCCCAAATCTATGTTTTCTCTCTAAATCTAAGCCGGTAATCACTTGTGAATACATGCTTACTGGGACCTCAGGTCTCCATACGTACAGATAGTTGTGGATCACACACTAACACTACAACACACACACTAGCTCTATCAGGTCCTCAGGTCTCCATACGTACAGATAGTTGTGGATCACACACTAACACTACAACACACACACTAGCTCTATCAGGTCCTCAGGTATTCATAGGTACAGATAGTTGTGGATCACACACTAACACTACAACACACACACTAGCTCTATCAGGTCCTCAGGTCTCCATACGTACACATAGTTGTGGATCACACACTAACACGACAACACACACTAGCTCCATCAGGTCCTCAAGTCTCCATACGTACAGATAGTTGTGGATCACACACTAACACTACAACACACACACTAGCTCTATCAGGAACATAAAAGCCCATACCAACTTTACAAAAAAGGTGGTAACAAAAATGCCAACAAACTCTCCAGACTAATGATGTACGTATAGTGCATGTCGTAGGTCTTTATGAATTACAAATGTTATTAAAGTGGAGATTTAGCTGAATTTTAATACAATTGTAGTTTAATTATGTAACAGAGGCAGTTTTACAAAGAATACCAATTCATGTTCGTTGTTCTAGATCAATGTATTAACTTTTTTTCCCATTATAAGGTCATTTGCTTTACCTCATCACCATCATCTACAAGACTACAAGACCATATAGGTCGAGGTTTCATCTTGAACAGCTATTTAAATATAAGTTGGTTTCACATGGTTTATCCTGAATGTTTTATTGGCTGCATTCCAATCACAGCTAGTTTTTTCCCCAAATCTCAATTCCATCTCTGTCTTCTTTTTTCTTCTCTTCTCTCATATGCTTTCCACCAGAACCCCTGTTTCTAACCCATTTTTTATTCTATCATGCTTTGTAATATTTAGCTGTCTCTCATTCTCTTACCTACCCCTCTCCCTTGTTACTTGGTGGTGAGTCAGTGGAGAGAGGACTGTTCCAGACACAGATTTACCATTATGTAATGACCCAGACACATCTGATATCAGCACTCAGATCGCCTCTGGGACCTCCTCGTCCATGTGGTCCTTGACCACACCAGCCTCAACTCCACAAACCAGGCCTCAGTTGAAGTGGTGTCTGTGTGGCCAATTTATTGGGCCTGACCTGGTCATTTCCACAAGGAAATGCAATTTTCCATAGCGATTTTCTATCAAATGGAGATAGGTTGTACAGGGGGGGATACAGGAGCATAGGTTGCTGACATAAGCATGATTTGTTGGTCAACCAACACTACACCATGATTTTAGCCGAGATAAAGTGAGGGAGAGGTACACGCTTGGTATTTGTTAGCTTCACTGTAGTGGGGAGTGTGTAGCTAAAGATTATACGTCTGGAGGTTTGAAGGATGTGTTGGGATCTCTTGGTTTATTGAGCTGAATCTGACATTGAACATTGTGTGCAAAATGACTTTGAGGTAGTTATCAGTAGACCAAAACCCATCTGAAAATGTATGCAATTATCCTATACATAGGACCCTCCATTTGATACAATCAATAAGAGTGCTAATCACCCAGAAGGAATGGTTGAGCTCATTTTTTATCAGAAATTACAGACTGTTGTGATTTGTTATATCAATGCTCAGAAATGTTGTCTGGACAACTGATGTTTTCATTCCTTCTCATGAATGCATTACTTACAATGACCTGGCCTCTCTCCATCACGAGACTAAGATGTACTATGATCTATGCTGTACTCCTAGCATGAACTAGTTGCATAGTTCATACAGTGAAATCATATTACTGTAGTGTGGGCATCATGTTGCCTTTATCCCTTGGTAGGGCACAACAAAATTGGAAGCTTCGGTGGTACACTTCTCTCACTGACATAATATATGCATGTTTGAATATGTATTTCCCGCTGTCCTCATTACAGAAAACATATCTCTGCTTTCTGAGACATTGAGTCTGCGATCCACATTTGCATGTGTGTGTGGGTAATGGAGATATTGTTGATGATGATGATGATTAGTGTGGCAATACCCATATCCATAATCTCTGTCATCTTTTTTGTGAGTATAATTAGTCACTCTCCAGTTGAGTATTAGCTTTGCGGCGTCAGCTAGCTCCAAAGAGGGAGAGATGCAGTGGTTCTGGCTCTCGCAGAGAGCGTATTGTGTATTCTCCCTGCTTATTCTCTCTCAATGTCTCTCAGCTCTGCCTCTCAACCATACACACTCACTAAGACCAACAAGCACACACAAGGATGAGTTGGGATATGTTTACGCAAGGTCCTACAGCCGTTAGCTAGCATGTGTCTTCATATGGCCCACTGAGCCACGCAGCATGTAAGGGAAAGAGGAAAACCTTGACCCGGGGTGAAACTCATTAGTCTACAGTGGCTTCCTCTCCATGTGTGCTTTCATCAGCTCTGAGGCGAAGGAACTAGACAAGTGAAGGCAAGTGCCTGGCAGGGTTGAACCATATTGCTGTCACCTGTTCTGGGTTTTCATTACAACGTAGATTTAGGCGAGTGGACTATTGACATGCTGCTTTGATTCACAGATGCCACAATCTGCAAACAAGGGGTCCGGAATGGCCTGAGGTCCATAAAACACTCGCATATTTACACTCTCCTAAGCACTGTTGATTTTTAGGGATTTTTTTTCTTCTGCCATTTTTTTCACTGTTTTCTCTCCTCTGTGTGACTGGTTGGATGTGACCGTCCACTGTCCCTGGGGCATCTAGAGCAGCCCACCCCCCACTGAGTAGAATCCCTGCTTCCCAGTTAGGCAGTTATGTAAGGCTTGGTTCCTCAAAAGCAACTCGGCAGGGGAGAGAGGAGGGAGGGAGACATAGAATATGGAGCCACAAAGGTAAAGACGTATTTTGAGAACAGGAGGGTGAGGTATGAAGATTTCCGCCAGGACAATGGATAAGATTCTCATGTTAATGAAACATGTTCAGTCTGCCAACATGGTAAGTCGTCTTACGTGATAAAGGCCTAGCCAGTATTCTATGTCTGCAGTGTATTTTTAAAAGTCTATAACTGGAGTGGGATGCACTAATACATGTTGCTGCGATTCCATGCCTATCCAGTAGAATGTTTCAATTCGCTAAGCACTTGCTTTGGCGGTACTACACTCACCCCCTGCTTCAACAAAGACCTTGGCACCCTCTTTGCTATGCCAATGCCCTACGCTAGCAGCTCTTGGCAAACGAGGAGCCCACGAAACCAAGTGTCATCCAAGCTTCTTGTCATCGGAAATGCCGCCACCCCCCCCCCCCCCTTTTTCTGATTTTTTTTTCTCCTCTTCTCTTTCAGGGTGAGCCAGCAGCCAAACGCGTGCGAATGTAAAGATGGCCAGAAACCACGGGGCTTGCAAATGAGTTGGCAGGTGAGAGCAGAACATTGGCAACATGAGAGAGTGAGAGATAAGCAGAGGCTACAGGCTGATCATGGATCATCCTGATCCTCAGGACCTGACTCCACCCTGTCTGATGAAGAGCGGCGGTGTATGTGCTGGGGTAGTAGTCAGAGGACTTTTCTCTGGTAATGGGTCGTGGAAAAGCTTGTTTGTTGTTTTGTTTCGGTCACTTGTCAAATTAGAAAGTCGTTTCTTTGGTTAATTGAAATCATAATTTTCCATTTGTCGAAGGTACTCTCCCACCTAATTTCTATATATGTTAAATAAGCCTTGAAAAAAGCTTCTTCCAAATGTATTTTACAAACGTAATTAGAGAATGGACAATGCAGATGTATTTTCAGATTTGGTGATACTATTTACATACACTGGGGGCTTCCATTGGTGCTGCAAATTGGTATCAATTAAAATATGAATTAGCATGCTTCAGAAAAGAAACAAAAAGCCTAAAATTAACACAAATTCAAACCGTAAGTTGTGTGTTAGTGGGGTGGGTATTTGACAAAGGTTTTCTTCAATTGTCACTACGTAGCGACTCCTTGTGGTAGGTTGGTGAATGAGTGCTCCTACAAATCCATGGTTGCAGTCAAGTACTTCCTGGGTAAGCTAACAATGTCAAATGTTTCCATACTGTAACTAGCTTCATGTGCTGATGATTCTCCCATGCGTGTTCCAGTGATTATGTGCGGCCAAAAAGGGATAGATTCAACCTTACCTTGAGTTTTTCTTCAAGGCCAAAGGAGACATTTTCACAACAAGCCATTACTCTCTACAGTCCTAGCCTGGCATTAGCATTGTTAGCATTGTTTAAATTCATTAATTGGATCTGTGGGAAATAGTTTAATAAATGCTTGTTGTGAAAAAATTACTCCATGGACCTTCAAGGGCAACTCAAGGTAAGTATGATTTTACTCATACGAATCTGGGACAAGCTGTCGCTTTAAGGAGTCTGTTTAACTACTGTTCTGAAATAAGAAGGGGTGAAGGGAGGGGTTAAGGGCAGCATAAGACAAGAGGTATAAGAGGTATGGGTATGTGGTGTACCTGGGAAGGCAGAAGGGTAGGGATTGTGAAGAATGGGGATAGGGGATGTGAGTTGGGGTGGTGCGATGAGTGGAGATGGGGGGTAGGGGAGACATCTGGTGAAAGAGTTGTTTTACATAGCTGTGTTCACAGCAACCACAGGGAGGCTTTGGGCTGTAGTTGGCCTCGCTGAAGAGGGATCTTTACATGACCATGGCTTGTTATCTGTGGTAGAGAATTTTGCCCTATGGGCTTCTTCTGTTTCCTTGAAGAGTTTCCTGAGCTCGCCAGCAAACCATAGTGTTTTTGGCTGCATGACAAAACATGTTTGGTGGGACATGCTCTTCACATAGCTATTAGCAAAAATTTTGTTGAGAATGTTCCGATCTGTAGTGTATTTGCAGTACGTTAGTGTATGCTGGAAGTGTGTTTTAAATTATGGTAAATCTTGTCTGCACAATAATCCGCCATCACTCAGTTACTCACATCATCAATAAACTATAAATATTCACTTCAGCAATGGAATTACCCACTGAACAAAATAAAATACACAAAGAAACCATAACATGGAGAAATAAAAGAGCTGACTAGCTGCATATTCTACTTTGCACATTTGCACTGAAGAAAATTTGAATTTGCACCCTAAGAAAGTGAAGTGAATTAATGCCGACCTTGTGCGCGTATGTCTGATTAGATGAGGCAGACGAATTCAGTCCCATGTTTGCTTTTAAGAAAATAATGTATTTCTCAAAAATGTGTATTAGTTATCAGGGACGTCACCAGATCAGTAGTGGATGGGTAGTGGAGTTGCTCTGCTAATATATTGTGCAACTTTAATGAAATCTGGGCCCTGAAAACCAAGCCTTTCTCTGCTCTAGTTGTACACCATCCCAACTGTGTGAATTCCAGCTTGCAAAACACTGGCCTGACCAATATATTTCTGGGGCTAGGGATGCAAAAGCCAGGGTCTGCTGACCCCACTGTTATACATAACTAGGACTATTAATGTTATAGCTCAATATTTACTTCCCTGTCACTTCCTTATTGTGAGGCAGACAATCAAGTATGTAAAAAAAAAAAAGAACGATACTTAAAGCAAAGCAAAAGACAATGTTCATTGCAAAATCTGAAGTTGGAGGGAAAGATAAACAGAGCAATATAGAGGTCTTGGCACACAACCAAGACAACACTGGAGTTGCTTTGGCACAAGCCTGTGAACGTCCTTGAGTGGCTCATCCAGAGGCCAGAATTGAACTACAAAGAAAGTTTTATGAAGCTCTGAAGATCACAGTTATCTCCCTATCTAATTTCTCCATGCATGATAGGATCTACACAAAAGAATTGGAGAAAATGGCCAAATTCATGTGTGCAAAGCTAGTAGAGGCTTACCTAAGAAAAAGAGGCTTACCAATACTTGAGACACGTGAGCCATTCATTAAAAAGGAAGACATTTTGAAAACAAAAATATTTTGTGTATAGATGAGGGGGCCTGAATACTATCCAATGGCACTGTAAAGAGTAATATGATCTTAAAATGTATTGTGTATTTAGCAAACAAAAGTAAGTTAAGGCAATAATATTTCTTTTTTTGACATTATTTAATATATCAAGATAAAATGTGTTGGGGGGGATGTGTTTACATTTCTATTATGTATTAGTTGATCTACATCATTTACTTCTACAACACCATCAAAACATTTGGGGTCACTTAGACATTGTTTTCAAAAGAAAAGCCATTTCTTACGTCCATTAAAATAACACCAAATTGATCGGAAATGCAGTGTAGAAACTGTTAAGATTTTAAATTCCTATTGTAGCTGGAAAAGGCATATTTTTATGGAATATCCACATAGGCGTACAGAGGCCAATTATCAGCAAAGATCACTCCTGTTTTCCAAAGGCGCGCTGCTTTTGCTTATACATGTTTATCATTTTAAAAGCCTAACTGATCTTTAGAAAACCCTTTTGCAATTATGTTAGTACAGCTGACTGTTTAATTAAAGAAACAATAACACTGTCCTTCTTTAGACTATTTAAATATCTGGAGCATCAGCAATTATTGGTTTTAAGAACACAATTATTATTTCAATTAAAAATTATTGTTTCTAACCTTGTCAATTACTATATTTTCTGTTTATTTTTGCTATATTTCCGATTTCATGTATGTTTTCATGGATAACAAGTGACTCTGTCGAAAGATGGAATACTTTCACTTATCTATAAAACGTAGACTGACTATTCCTATGGTTTGTCTGTTGATAGGTTACACAGCTTACCTCATTGATACCAAAATAATTTTCTCTTCATTGTTTGTAATAGTGCTGCTGTTTTTGACAGAAGCATAATGACAAGATTCCCAGACCCCAGTTTTCCAGTCCCATAGGATGCATCTCAGGTCAGCTGATTAAAAGCATAATGAGGTTGTTAGATAGATGTAGGTTTTCTTCTGCAATATGTGGCCTTTTCCTCGACACCCCAGGAGGGAGTAATTGTATAAATAACAGATGGCGACATTGGAAAGCAAATGTGTCCCATCCAAAGTTGTTGGTGATGTTGATTTAAAAAGGGTTTTATAAACACTCATAATTTTCATCGATTTTCCATTTTAGAAAATAAGAATGGTTACAAATGACCAATTATCAAATTACCATTATTATTTATTTATTTACATACGTTTTCAACCCAACTGATTAAATAACTTATATCTTTCAGAATATAACTTGGAAATATGTATTTGAAATTGTGTTGTATCTAAACCCTTAACTACCTAACAACTAATAACTCTGTTGTTGCTTTTTAAACCTTGTTTAACAAAAGATAATACCTTTTGTTAAATGTTCTCTGACAGAGACACCTTGACATCATCATTTTAACTTCAGAAATCTGCAGTACTAAAGTCTGATTTATAATTTTCTGTTAAACCTGTGAATTTTTAAATCCATCAATTGCAATGCTAACAATAATTGGGGGAACACGTAATCATCTCAGTATAACACCAAGTCAATTATCAATCTGTCAAGTTAGGGAGTGATTTTGAATCAATTTCCACTTTGGCGCAAATGAAAGTGACAGCTGCACAAAAAATAAGAAAGAAAAGGAATGGTTTTGCAGGTGGTGGCCACAGACAATCGTTCCCTCCTTATCCTTCCTGACAGAGTCTTCTCTAGTTTTGCTAGTGTCCGTGCCATCGCAAGGTTTGCTGTGTCCCCCAGTACAGTCCCAAGTGCATTGAGGAGATACCAGAAAACAGGACGTTTCATGAAGAGAGCTGGATAAGGCCGTAGAAGGGCATCAACCAAGCAGCAGAAGAGGTATCTGCTCCTTTGTGCAAGGAGGAACAGGAGGAGCACTGCCAGAGCCCTAATGTGCATGTGTCAGAAACAGACTCCATGGGGGTGGCATTAGTGCCCAATGTCCTCTTGTGGGACCAGTGCACTTGGCGGTGTCTGGAGACGCTGTAGTGAATGTTATGCTGCCGACAACATCATACAGCATGACCTGTTTGACGGTGGGTCAGTGATGGTCTTGGGAGCCTTGTCCTTGGAGGGAAATTCTTAGACCAACCCTTACGCTGGTGCAGTGGGCCCTGGGTTCCTCCTGGTGCAGGACAATGCTTGGTCGCAAGTGGCCAGAGTTTGTAGGCAGTTCCTGGATGACAAAGGCATTGATGCCATTGATTGGCCCTCACGTTCCCCGGACATGAATCCAATTGAAAATCTCTGGGCCGTGGGTGACATATGCACTACTTAGTCACATTGCATTGTCATAATGAAATTCGAGGAAATTTGTTTCCATTGATCATTGTAATATAATTTTGTCCCAACGAATTATACAATCTATAGTAAAAATTCAGATATTTAATATATTTTGTTGATCGTGAAACAAACGACATTCATTTTAACAACGTGATCACTGGCAGGATTCAAATGCATTCCTCCAGCTCAGTGTTCCAACCCATGGCTGTTCGAGCTGCAGTAGCATTCAACATAAATGTTTACAACGGATTATTGGATGCAATGTATACAATAATTTTGCCTTTTGTTCATTATTAATTGTAATAATTGACATAGATTAATAGAAATAAAACATGTTACATGTTTTTGCCTAAAACCTGTAAAAAAAAGAAAAACATTCTTGCAACAAAGTTCCACAATATCAGAAGCAGGATTGATATTCTATCATCCAGGTCAGCTCATTGTATTGAACAACAACTTTGTCTCACATGCACAGAGATAAAAAGATCAATCTGTATAAAGATATATTTATACTTCGTAATTGGATGGAGGATGGAGTAATTAAACACATGGATTATAGAATGACATGGTAGACGTAGGTTTATTGAACCAACTCACTGGGCCTCTGCTTAGGGTAAAAACGCTTTTAAACAATTGGGTGATTTTTTTCATGTAATCATTAGTTTTTAACAATAAGCAATATGTTATTCACCGGTAGTATGTCTGACATGTTCTCAGCGATACTGATACGATTGATCAAAATTATCTTTTTACTGACCTGAAACTCAAAACAGTCAGTAAATAAGTCAACACAAAGAGTCAAAAGTCACTTGCATGCAAAGTGCTACATCACAGACACCCAGCCCACCTGGTTGCTTGTTGTTGCTTATGAGGGCAACTTTTGTCACCTCCTGGCATGGGAGTGAGGCCCATGGTGCCCTTTCTCATCAAGAGCATGGACACCTGTTTCTTGTAAGTGTTCTTACCTAGGTTCCTGGTCACTGTCCATACTTAAGTTCCTCCTTTCCTAGTGTGCCATGTCACTGTTCGGTCCCATCCAGTGTAATGTTTTTGTGTTCCGTTTTGTGGTTTAGTTTTCTCAGTTTTGTTCTGTTTTTGTTATTTTATTAAGTGTCTTCCAAAGCTTCACCACGATGTGTGAGCTGGAAACAATTGTCACTTGAATATGAAAACAGGGAGTATAAGAAACATGATGCCTTTGTTAGTTTTTGCATGTGCGTTTTACTCAGTTCTTGAGATTTTATTGCATTACAGGACTGTCAACTCTCTATCCCAATTAGTCTGGTAACAAAACTGTCTGTTAAGAATGATCCTTTCGATACAGATGATTCAGGGGTTTCTGGAGCATGTATATATTTTTTAATACCTCTCAGATACAGGAAAGCACTTTCAACACCTTTCAGAAGACAACAAACCTTTTTACATTTTCCAAAATATGAACATGCAAAAGTTCCCACCGTCATTTTGGGAAGGTTCCCCAAAAAAGTTACAATTTAGGGAATGTTTGGAACATTTTCTGTATTTACCGGGCTGTCTCTCCACTTGTAAAAAGCAGTCACGATGGAGCTATGAATGAGTGCATCCATTATAAATAAAGGGACATCTTTTTGAATAATCTCATTATTCAATACATTCCCCCAAACGTATTCACATAAAACAAATGCGTCATCGGGGTTATTCCATTATTATACCTCCTTGGTAGCATTTAGCAGACAGCTGTTCTGTATAATCTCTTTCTCTTTGCTTCATCTGCTGATGCGTCCGTGGGCCCTACTACGGTCTACGCAGACTTAAGACCGCGACTGACCCAGCCAACAGCTTGATGGACAAGGGTTATGACCTTTAGATTAGCTCCACACAGCCTGGTCAGACTGGACGTGATGCATGATCATGCTGACCTCTGCCAGGCGCCCTGGTTACTGAGAGAAAGGTGCTTTTGACAGCCTCCTCACAGCCATGAACCTGAACCTGTAGAGTTTATTGGCCATTTTAGAGCAACTGAGAAGCCCTCACAGTGTAAAGCATCACTTCCCCTGGGCCTCCCACCAAGCGCTAATCCTTTGTTGCTGTCACACAGCAGGATGCACACGGGGTGGGGGTTAGGGAGGGGGAGGGGGTGGTTATTGTTGCACACCCACAAAAATACAGACAATGAGAGAGGTGCACACTCAAACGCACAGCATGACCAAACTCATGCAAATTCTACACACAAACACACACACACACACAGGATGCGCATAGGGGATTGTTGTCCTTGTATTGGGCTTTTGGGCATTGATTTTGATAGAAAATGTGTACCCCACCACCCCACCTCCATCCTCTGTCTGAGATGATCAATAAGTGGACTGTGTATTAGAGTCTGCTTAATTGTGGAAATAAATCAATTAGGGGACAACAGACTAAAACAACAAATCTCTGTTGGTGGAGAAGCTACTCAGGAATGTACAGTCACTACTTCATTAAACAAGCAGTTTTATCCAAAGCAGCTTACAGTAATGAGAGCGCACATCAGACGTTACTCATCCCTCTCAGTTTCAATTATAAATTGTGTTGACGTGAAACAAAATATGTTATTGACCCAACGCATGTGTGTGTGTCAGTTGACGTGTGTTGTGGGTATGCGTTATTGCATCCAAAATATGAACTTCCCTCGTCTGTGTGTGTATCCGAGTCTCTCCGTGTGTATGTGTGCATTTCAGGGCCAGTAGTTCTAAATAAGCTCTTGGCCAAACACTTGTGTCTGAAAAAGCCAATTGGAATTACTGCGCCTCATTTCTTTCGGCTGTGTGTCGCTCCGTGGTCATTCATGGACCCGGGCATCAGCATAGAGCTCCGCCTCTGTGGCTGGCTTGGCACTGTAGATGTGGCTGAAGTATATAGTCTTGGCTCATTTACTTAGGGAATCGGCAGCCCTGCAGACATGCCACATGGTTGTTTTCAAGCTCCAATGGCCAAATCGCCCTCCTTGAAACTGGCTGGTTAAAGGCGGATGGTCAGTTTTGACTATATCAGCCATTTCATACATAAGTCAAGAGAAAGTGTTAGATTTACTTTAGACTTTTGATCTGATTTGGTTGCTTGTGTGTGTGTGTGTATGTGTGGTTAACATGTTGTATTTAAGATGTTTAGCAACTTACATAATCGATGATCACCTTATTATGTTGTGACCATACATTGCTTTTTTATGACATATAACCATAAAACCTCACAGGTGTTAGTTGGTAAAGTTATTAAAGAACCAGTGCATGTCATTATATTGATGTTATGTGTTCCTCCTGCGTGTTGCTTTAAATGTATTCCTTTAACTTCATATCAGCATGTGATGCATTTTAGATTTTATGATTGTATGTGTTAGTGGGTGTGGGCGTGGCAATACTATTTATTTTAATAAAATATTTATAATACATACTGCGAATGTTAAAATAATGGTCTCCCTTAATCCAGTTATATGTGGATAAAATCTGCTATGCTAGCACAGTTCACTCCATGTATGCAGATAATTCCTCTGGATGAGTAATACATTCACTGGGAATGGCTATGAAACTTTTACTCAAAAGTATCTCAAGCACTAAATATCCTGAAAGTTCTGTGCATGTGCTGTACACTCTATGCAGGTGGTTAATATTGATGTACGGTTTATGTAGCTAGATGAGGCTCGCGTTCCTACATTGCCTATGTTCCTACATTGCCTATGTTGCCTACATACACCATATGTACACACGTATTTAGACACCTACACATACAGGAACGTGTATGACTAAGTCCATAGGCATTAATATTGACTTGATCCCCCCTTTGCAGCTATAATCAACACCTGATGCAGCTATAATTGACACTGGATTCGTTAAATATCATGTCACAGTGTTTCAACACCAGCCTTCACATATGACCAGAAACGTTTCAGAAAATTGTTCAGACGAATTGATAGTGTGTATAGCAGCAAATCACTATTTGAGACATTGTTTTCTTATGTTTTTTTTCAACAAATCATTATTTTCCTATGCTTTTTTTTAACAAATAGTAGTAACCAATTGAGTATGCATCGTAAACCTGCACTGGACACGTTATTTGAAATGTCTGTAGCCTACCAAATCACAGAGAATTCCAGTGATGGCACAAGGGGTAAGGCTAGTGCTATTGAACACCGTCTGTGACTTAACAACACAGGTTTCGCTCCGTGACACGTGATCTTTCAACACCCTGCATCACATGACCAGAAGTGTTTTACACGTCTTTGTACATTGTTTCGATGCAGCGAGTGTCAAGCAGATTGGAACAGCATTGAGTACGAGTGCGGAGCAGCCCGTCACTAGCAATTGTACCAGGGTGCATGTGGCCACCTATGGGAACCTCTTGAAGCTGCTGGTGATAAGTGTCACCATAAGGTCAAACCTGACACTTGGGCTGATTTTCAATTCAATCAGTTGGAGATAACGCCTTTCCACATTGTGCTTTCAGAAGTGTTTTTGATTTGCACAGTAGCATGTCAGGCAATTGATACTTGATTTGCCCTAGTGTGAGGCATTCTGTTCTAATGACAAACCTGCCAGATAAGTCAAGGTTATCTAACCAGACAGACGTTTTCTCAATCCGTGATTTATGCGTCAACTGACCCAGTTTTGCTTCCTTGGGTTTTGAAGCAATCATCAGTTGTGTACTTACGTGCCTGTTTACCTTCTGGAAAGATGTACGTTGTCTCTTGTTTTCTTTCTTCATAGACATAAACACAATTCAAGGTTTTGTTTATACCTTGGCTACTTACAATGTGCTGATTTGCTCAGGTTTTTTGAATGCATATATTATGGTATTCAAATGGGAATGATGATTCAAAGATCAAGAGAATGTGCTACTGTAGATTAAATCTCTCATAGTATCTTGACATTTAGTCTGAGGAAGAACAGTGAAGAGCATTGTACAACAATGTCCCTCACTCAAGGCTGCCTAGCAGCGGTATTTCCTTTTGCAAGTGTTGGCATGGCAACCAAGGACAGGAAGTAAAGCAATGCCAACCAAAGAATGGTCACCAAGGAGACCCGGAGCAGCAACTTTGTGCAGTTCACTGATGAACTGTTTGAGATTTCTGTGAGTGTGCGTTGAGGCAGGGAGACGAGGGGGGCAGCTGGGGTATCAATGGGTTGGGTCTGTTTAGTAGTAGCTGGCTGCTATGGGAATCTCATGTCCCCGGTCATCCCATGCTGTAACACTGTAGTGTTTCTCTTTCACTTCACAGTTGCTATACTAGCCATTTTTACAGAAAACACGGGCTAGGTTTTTGACCAACTGCAACACTCTTAGCTGGTTTGAATTTTTTACTTGTTTTTGTGTCTTTCCGCCTCTTTCTCTACATACCCATGCTTAAGAGTTACAGCTGCTAAGAACTTGCCTGTTAAATACAACCAAGCCAGTGATAATATCTATGGTAATGCAATCCGTTTGATTGGTTGCACTGCCTTTGCTTACGTTTAGTTTTTGCTCATGAGGCTATCCCATCTAGAAAGAATTATAACAAATTACACTTTATTTCACCTGAGGCTGACATCCACTACAGCAATATTTACATAGTGCTACCTGTTGTTAGCAATATTATTTTAATTGCCTTTCAATTACTGTGATATTCCTCTGTAAAAATCAGTAGGGCATTTCTTAGTGGATCACCAGACACCACTGGCCCAATTTTAATGGTGGTGATGTGTCTTGCCATAGAGACTTGAAATTAAACAATGTACACTGTGTGGTCCAAATATGGGGCTATAGTAATGAACCTGAATCTCTAAAACCACGGTCACCATTTTGACTAACATAGTGAACATTGTTGGGGAACAATAAAATTAACTAATTACAGTTACTAATTAAAGTAGTTACATTACTTAGTTACTTGCTTTAGCAATTAAGGTGTTTACGTTACTTAGCCGTTAATTCAAGATCAGTCCTTTAAATCTATTTACACTCACTTATGCCCAGAAGGCACACATTTAATGGGACATTACGTATAATTGCATAGTCAGTGTACCTTACCAGCATGTAACATTATCAATCATCTATCATTCAACAGAGTGATTGACCAACCCTATTATCTTAAGTAATCATATACTATAATGACAACAAATATTTTCATTTAGTTTTTTAATAAAGAATCTCTTAAAACCCCTTTGCGTCAAAAGCGCACACGTTACATTTCTATTCATATTCTATTCAATCTCTAGATTGGTTAAAGATAGAACCCTAAGTTATTTCCCCGTTGTAGAGGACAGTTATCCGAAAGGAATGACGTGTCACATGTGTATTTCAGTAAAGGAGAAGCTTTCCACAACTCGACCACAAAAACTCTATAAAAAAAAATTGCACCTGTTACATTTCTTTTAATATCTCCGGACAGGTTAAAGATAGAAGCCTACGGGTCTTTACATGTTGTAGGGGACAGTCAGTTATGTATTTCTGCAAAGTAGAAGCCTTCCATATCTCGACGGAAACCTCGAGACCATTTGGTTGATATTTTACAAATTTCGGAAGAAATAATGCAGATTACTTGTATTATATTATGTTACATTTTCAAACCATCCAACTTTCTTTGTGGTTTTGAACCCCTTGGGATGTCCATATGTGAAATAATAAGCCCTCCGTAATAAGCCCTACGGAGAATACTTTGAGCTTCTCAATAAAAACAACTACATGTCAACATACGTTTTTAGTATTCTCTTCACCCATTTTCACTAATATACTCATTAAGTCTTCTCAAACAATGTTAACTATTCCTCCTTCTTCAAGTTAAGCTTTTTCATAGTCCAAAATATGAAGGAAATCCTTCTAAAATGAATGTTGACCTCCTGAAAGGTCAAAAGGTGAAGTGTTTGCCAGGCGGAAGACCATTAAGGGTTAAATCAATACATTTTGTATTGCAAGTGCCTCCACATTTTCAGGCCAGGCTTAATTTACAGCCTTTATGTATAGACTTCAATACTAGTTAGATCTGTTGCAGTGAAAAACTAGGCTATAGCCTTGTACCCTGATAGACATACCTTTCTAAAAAATTATAGGAAATGATGCACATTAACACAATCTCTTTGCAATAATGTGCGTAATCGATTGATGCTTCATGACTTTATTCAGAATTTAATAATTACTAAATCTGTTTTTAAATTATTTAGAAACAGACATTTGTTTAGATGTTAATTTGCTATTAACTACAACATGAACATGTTTTTCTGCTTATATAAATTTCCACTATTAAACCACCATAAAACAAAAATGTGGCCAACATGTTATTTGCACGTTATTTAAGTGCACTCCTTAATAATTTGGATTGTATATACCTCTGAAATCGCAGTTACGTGTTTATTCAGATTGAAAAATATTTTACCTTTGAACTTTGGCAGTCCAACTGGATGATTTTCTGATTCTACTTTGGTTTCCAACATGTATCACACCTTTTTATCTGAGAGAGCTATGTAGTTTGCACTGACGGAAATTAAGTAACGCGTCATTTATATAAAAAAAAATGGTTAGGAATGTGATGGCAGTTCCTTTGAATAGAACCTTTCAGGAATTATGTACAGAGGCATAATGATCTTGGCACAATTAACAGGTTCATTCTTGCGGGGACAAGATTTTACATGGTCATCCTAAGAAAACAACATGTGTTCCTTATCCCTTCTTACCACGTGTTGTGTGTCTTCTTCTATCTAAAGTGTTTACCCAAGTAGGCAAAATGCCCCTCCTCGCCCCAAGGGGCTAAGGAGGCATTGTAAATGACCCTTTCCTAGTCACATGCCTATAGAACAAAGAACAGATATATTGATGGTTTCAGCAGATGAACAAATGGTCACCAGATACCAATCAGTCATGTGTGTCAGAAACAAAGAAAGACCAGATCCCCTCTTCCTCAAATATGGCACTATCTACACATTATTCTTATTTCCTAAACACCAGTATTCCGTACCTGTCCATTAAGCTTAATACTTAACCAGAAATACACATTAATGCATTCGTTCAGCAAAATTACCATAATAGGGATTACTTAAATTAAATAGCTAATGTGTTACATTACTCATAAGCTTTAGAAGTAGTCTGACTACTGTAATGCATAACGTTGTAACGCATTACCCCCAACACTTCTTGTCAATAATTCTTGCCGTAGAGATCTTGAAGGTTGCCATTGTAATCAATGTACATGTGTTGGTCGTGCAATATGTCAAATGGAGGCACTGCATCATTTGTGGGGGATGATGCTTACTGTTGCCTTCTTCGTTTTTCACAATAAGACAAAGCGTTCCTGCATAAGTACTGCATTGCGGATTTGATTGGAGTGCTGTGTAAAATGCCTGGCTCTGCCAGGATCTTACCTGATTCTGTTCTGCATTTCATAGTTTTTTTCTTTCTGAATGCCTCGCACATACTGCAATTGTCATTTCCCTTTCCTCACAAAAATACTCCTAAAGTCTTCCTTCTCAATCCTCATGCTCTCATGTCATCTATATAAACTCCTGAGATCTGTCCCCACAATGTAACTAGACGCCTTCATAATCAATTCACACAGATTGCACACAGAACCAATAACCAAATATTTGAATAAAAATAAGCCTCACTCATGTCAGCTGATTTCTTTACTCAGTTTGCAAATGTGTCTGCCGCACAGGGAGAACGTGAACATGTCTGGGACCCAGTGAAGGAAAGATTGTATTTGGGCTTCTCGCCTAGGGTAAAAACGGACACCCTTATGGGGTAGGGATGTAGTGTGTGTGTGTGTGTGTGTTCCTGTGTGCTCTAGAGAAAGGAGAGAAGATGAGGGTGTGAGGTGTTTTTACACCAGGAGTCTGTGACTAGTTTGATATATTCTGTTGTTTTTAAAAGCAATTGCAGTGTTTTCACAGATTCTGATCAAATCCACAGTTGGCCTAATGCTTCCAGTCCTACAGTTAGGCTCAGTGATGGTGGATGGATACATTCTCTGGGGAAGCCAAATCCATATTGCAACCATAGGATGCCTCTGTATAGCAGTAACAAGAAGACAATACCATAGTCACAAGCTCAGGGTTATTTCAAACACTTCATATACTACAAAGTCAGAAAAGATTGCAAAGACCAAACACAGCATAATTACAGCATACTTAAAAAATCTACCTGATGACAACCGCTGTGGTCCAATCAACATACATAATCAAAATTATTTTATCCACAGGTCAGCTGGTTAAAAGTTTGTACTGAGTTAAACTTGGGCCCAAGGCACTATAAAGATAATAATTTCATCACTAGTCATTATGGTAAATAATCAGTCCACAGCTATTTTGGAAAGTGTTTAGCTAGCTAGGCACTGTAGCAGCAAATTGCCCACAATAAATGAGACATTTGGTTATGTATTTTCTGATAGAGATTTAGCCATTGAAAATGTAAAGAAAATCATACAAACAGAGAATAAATAAATGTTGTATATTAAAATCCATCACATTCTAGTGGGGACTGGGGCATGTTTCCATTGTGTTACATTACCTCTTCTTTTAGCAACACTGTCTTGCTTGATATAGGATTGCATCTGCTCATCAGTTTGGGGTCTTTTCAAAGCTATGTGCATCCCTTTCGCAGAAAACCTTTTCACTTCATTTTCAAATCCCCATGGGCAACCAGCACATCAACAAAATATGACTTCAACTGACTTTTGAACTGAAATATATTAAATTGTATTGTTTCTGTAGTAAATATTAGATGGCTACAAAACTGCAAGGGGTCATTTACTAACGTAAAAACCATCTTGGTAATGGGTTTTGACTATTCTCTGGCTACTAGCTGTCCAGATAACTGTGTAATGAACTAGCTGGTTGGTAGTTAAATCACTGAAACCTAACTAGCTAGCTATTTAGCCTGCTTTTTCTGGGTAGCTAGCAACATCAACACGGCAAGGGCACGACAAATTAGTTTGAGGTTAGTTAGCTAGTTAAAGTTTGCTAACATGTTAGAAGTAGCTAGCAACAGTACCTACTTGTCTAACGGAAGCATTGCCACATTAACGTCTCTGCTTGAATCTTTCTGCTCCTTGAGTTTCTAACAGCTGCACGGATGTTCCCCCGTATTTTGCCATAGCATCTATCTGCCACCATTTAACCGACTTGCTTTGTCCGGATCTAAACTTTGTTATTGTCGTATATTATATTATTATGCAGAGATTTAGGGTTTCCAGGCTACTTATGTTCAATATGCAATGCAAAAGAGCACTAGCTCCTACAAAAGAAAAATAAGAGTGTTGTTTGACTCTGCCCTAATATAATTAAATGGCAGAAGTACACTTGACTGGTGGAAAAACTAGAGTATTGATTCGCTGTGCCAAAATTCAGGTCATAATACATTGGTGGGATTATGAAGAACTATGTCCCTGGACCACCCAGGAAGAATTGTTGGCCCCTCTGAAAGAAACACTGACTCAGACTCCACTTTAAATCACTGGTCTCTGCTGTTCAGTTCTGTTAGTCAGTAGTTTTATGCATCTGATGTTATATCTGTTGTAAGGGGCAATATCTGCCCTGTTCTGAGCTTAGTATTTTAATTCACTGAAATACCCTAATTGTTGACATTGCAGAGGCTGTTATCATCTTAAAAACCTGACTCTAGGTGACAAAAGAACTGTCTGTTTCAGCATTGACTGTTTTACAGAGGAACCACAAAACTGTCAGGAATTGATAAGCTTAAATAACAAAGAAAGAGTAGCTCCCAAGATAGATGGATTTTTACTATGAGTTAATTTATCAAATGGCTAACTTAAACAAATGCAAAGGTTTTACATACATAACATTTTGTAATTTGTTTATTCTTGTTTGTTCACCAATACTTCTACTATGCGAAAATAATCTGTCACTTAAACCAGACTCAAGTTACTGTGTTTCCTAGTGGCAAGCTTTCGAGACTAATCACCAGGAGAGCTTACATACTCCAGGCTACATAGAAAATGTATGCACGTCTTGCTTTTCATTTGTTTGTGGCTCTCTGCCGATCTGTGTTGAGCTTTAGCCATTTTCCCTGATCTCAGGCTGCCAAGGAGCCTGATGCCAGTTCATCATCTCTTAGGGGGACTAAAGTTTAAAAACATATTCATTTTTAATCTAATTTTGTCACCCACAGAGAGACACACCCACAGAGAGACACACCCACAGAGAGACACACCCACAGAGAGAGACACACCCACAGAGAGAGACACACCCACAGAGAGAGACA
>JACXGK010001400.1:29626-50130 GCA_016801125.1 Novumbra hubbsi | reverse complement strand
GAGAATAATGACATGTGAAAATAAGTTGAGAATGTCATTGCATAAGACGATTAGGAAGAACGTTGTCTATGGGGTGCCCCAGAAGTATCTACTAATTTAACTTCCACTGTTTGTAACTACTGTATTATTGGCAAATGGAAAGTTGATTTCTTCCAATACCAATACACAGGGCTTGGTTAAAACACCAGTTGATGCCTTGTGCACTTCAAGGCTTAAAAAGTGGATTTATCTATAAGAATATGTAATGTATTGTGGAGCAAGTTTACTACCTAAATAGACTGGCTGTCTTTTTAAAAAGTGAATTAATTTACTATGCAGTGTGGAATAATTGCAATAAACAAAATAGTTTGTTGTGACACTTTTAACCGGTGGCCAAGAAATGCCTTTTACAAGATATTTTCATTTAAATACAGCTCTTATACAGCAGATTACACATTTGTAACTTTTATGAAATAACTGAACAAGAGATTAAGTTAAATTTCCAAACAGCTTCCAATCATTTTATCCATTCACACATTCAGTATATTAGCACTTAGTTGCACTAATGTATTTCAAATGTTTTATTAAGACAAACTAAAACTACATTATAATTGTCTTTGTTGATTAATGTATCTCAAACTGTGATGGTTTTACACTAACGTAAACTAATAGAAATTATGAAATTTTGAAACAGTAATGACTTACCAAAAGAAGGATGACACTGCAAGTAGGCTTTGATTATTGAAGCATTTGAGTAGTGAATGAATGAATACAAAGCAGGCAGAAAAATGGGTTCTAAATGAAGACCTTTTCCAAAACAAAAAAGTGTCCAATGTCGGTGAATGAGCTTCTCTTTCAAAGTAACAAATTAGTAATGATACCAGGCGAGCCTAAAGTCAGATTTTCTTAATTTATAACCCTAGTCAATTGCTTTCTGCTTTAATTCCCTACAAATTAGAGATGTACATGTAATAGAATGTCTTGTGTTTGAACCTTGTCACATTTGCCTACTCCCATGTACAAAAACACCACTGTGTCTACCCTCAGGCTGTAGGCTGAACAAAAAGTGGGTTTGGTAATAAAATAATGTCCTTGGTTAAATGTAATTAATCGGTAGTTACAGTAATTGCCTGTCCATCCTCTAGCAAAGAAAAGAAGTCTTTTTGGAGGACTGGCCCGATGGCTGGACAGACTGGAATATTGTTTTGTAGCAGCATTTATTGAGGCTCCTTTATACATGCTATATTGTAGGCTGCCACAGAGAAGTAATCAGTGACCAGCCAGTGATGTGTGATGATAACATAACATATACCACTCATATTCCATCATCTCTCATGCTCCCTGCTAAGTGTATGATATTTATATCAATACAAGCCAGCTGAAGTAGATGCTGTGTATCTGTTCCTATAAAATGTCTACAACGTTGTCCAAGTTAAATTTAGAGCACGTTTAAATGTATTTACTGAATAAAAATTATTTTGAACTCGCACATGTATGTTTTCTCACCCACAAACCTCTGTGACAAACATAAACATTTTAAAGTTGGAGTATTTTGTTATTTAAAGTTTCTTAATATGGAACTGGAGTGTCACATGTTGTCCCATGACGTGTTACTCAGATTTCACTCGGTCAAGTTTGGATTAAGAGAAATAAGATACATTAGGAGATTGCACTGGTTAGAAGTTTCAAATAACAAGCACATATAGTCTAGTTAGAGAATGTTTTTTCAATTAGCATTATTATTATTGTTTACAACTATATGGTTCCTTTGCTATAAAATGTGCTAATGTAGTTAGCATTCTCAGCCTGCCAACAAGGTTGGCGTAAAGCCAATCCACAATGTTTGCACTGGAGAGGAAGATCCCATTCCTTCTGCTATTTTAAAACCATGTCTTTTTAGCATTGTTATCAAAGTAATGTGAAGTTCAATTTCATGAATCTGTGCAAATGCTATAAGTTGCCCCATTTGTGTAAATATCATTGTAATACAGTATTTCTTGTAATTCCTTGTTTTTTATGTCCACCCAGTCCAAACTCAGAACGCATGTTAATTTCTTGTATCTACTATATAATGATGGCATATAACATTACATAATGGCCTTGGATTTACATGACTCCCTTTTAACTTACCTCTCTTCTCTCTTATCTTGTTGTTTCAGCCTGCCTTAACCCCACCTCTTCCCAAAGAGTGGAATACCCAGCTAATGAATTATGAATGTTGAACAAGATGACCTCTTCTCGGCAGCAGCAGGAGATGATGAGAGGTCCTAGGTGGAACGGGGCCCTTTCCGACCCTTTGTTCGTGCTGCTTCTGGCCCTCCAGCTCCTGGCTGTGGCAGGCCTGGTGCGTGCTCAGACCTGTCCTTCTGTCTGCTCCTGCAGCAACCAGTTCAGCAAAGTAATCTGCACCCGGCGGGGACTTCGCGATGTCCCTGACGGCATATCGACTAACACGCGCTACCTGAACCTTCAGGAGAACCTCATCCAGGTGATCAAGGTGGACAGCTTCAAGCACCTGCGGCACCTGGAGATTCTGCAGCTTAGCAAAAATCACATCCGCAACATTGAGATTGGGGCATTCAATGGCCTAGCCAGTCTCAACACCCTGGAGCTTTTTGACAACCGCCTCACCACCATCCCTAACGGGGCCTTTGAGTACCTTTCCAAGCTTAAAGAGTTGTGGTTGAGGAACAACCCTATCGAGAGCATACCCTCATATGCGTTCAACAGGGTGCCCTCTCTACGAAGACTGGACTTAGGGGAACTGAAACGCCTCTCCTACATCTCAGAGGGGGCTTTTGAGGGCCTCAGCAACCTTCGCTATCTAAACTTGGGCATGTGCAATCTAAAGGAGATTCCCAATCTTATTCCTCTGGTGAAGTTGGATGAGCTAGAGATGTCGGGAAACCAGTTGTTGGTCATCCGACCTGGATCTTTTAAAGGGCTGATCCACCTGCAGAAGCTGTGGATGATGCATGCTCAGATCCTGACCATTGAGAGGAACTCCTTTGATGACCTTCAATCACTAGTGGAGCTCAACCTAGCCCACAATAACCTCACGCTACTGCCCCATGATCTGTTCACACCCCTGCACCACCTGGAGAGAGTACACCTCCACCACAACCCCTGGAACTGCAACTGTGACATTCTGTGGCTAAGTTGGTGGCTGAAAGAGATGGTGCCGGCAAACACCAGCTGCTGTGCCCGCTGCAGTTCCCCAGCCAGCCACAAGGGCCGTTATATTGGTGAACTAGACCAGAACTATTTCCACTGTTATGCACCCGTGATCGTGGAGCCTCCGGCAGACCTGAACGTGACTGAGGGAATGGCAGCAGAGCTAAAATGCAGGGCCAGCTCTCTAACCTCAGTCAGCTGGATTACACCAAATGGCTCTATCATGACCCATGGTGCGTATAAGGTCCGTATTTCGGTGCTCAACGATGGCACACTAAATTTCACTAATGTCACCATGCAAGACACGGGCACCTACACCTGCATGGTGAGCAACTCAGCTGGCAACACCACAGCATCCGCAACACTAAATGTGTCGTCTACAGAGAACATTCTCAGCTACTTTACCACAGTGACAGTCGAGACCATTGAGCCAGTGCACGATGAGGGGCACACTACTGTGGGCCAAAAAGTGGGCCCCACTCCCTCCGCTGGATCCTGGGATACTGTCTCGGCCACCTCCACCACCACCACCACGGCCCGGACTACCCTCTCAACCCGGGCCACTGAGAGGACCTTCACCATTCCCGTCACAGACCTGAATGACGGCTCCATGACTGGGCTGGATGAAGTGATGAAAACCACCAAAATCATTATTGGATGCTTCGTGGCGATTACTCTCATGGCCGCCGTAATGCTCATCATCTTCTACAAGATGAGAAAGCAGCACCACCAGCAGAACCACCACGCGCCCCAGCGAACCATTGAGATCATCAATGTGGATGAGGACTGTGTGACGGGAGGGTCAGCCATGGAGGGCCACCTGACTCTGCCTCCCCTAGAGCATGAGCACCTCAACCATTACAACACTTACAAGACTGGCTACAACCACGTCTCTACCATCAACTCCATACACAGCTCGGCGCACGAACCTTTGTTAATCCGGGCTAGCTCGAAAGACAATGTACAAGAGACCCAGATATGAAACCTTTTTTCATGTGAATACAAGATTCTGAAATTATGAAAAAAAAAAAAAACATTATTGGATATTTGGAATGAGAACTTTGGGAAGTGGAGAACTTGACTACGTGTCAAGCAAATCAGTGGTTGATAATGTTTATTCAATGATACTGGGAAATTGATTATTTGAACAGTTTTAAAAAGTGTCTTTACAAATCAGAAGTTATTTATTTAAGAAAAAATATATTGTGGTTCAATTATGAAAAAAAAACTTTATGCTGCAATTATTTTTTCACCACATATTTCATCAGACATTTTTGGAGTGAGAGAGAGAAAGAGCCAAACAATTTGCCCTTCCCCAATAGTAAAATAATTCTTACATTACCATTCACTGTAAAATATCTGCACACCCTTTCCTTTTTAACATTCTCTCACAGAAAATGAATACCACCACCAGTAACAATAATTGTTGCAAATATGTTTAGAAAAGTGAATACTAAATCCACTTTAGCTTGGTTTTGTGGAACATTCAATGGCAAAGTCAATGTCATGCAGGGCAATGAGACAGAAGATACACTGCTCAAAAAAATAAAGGGAACACATAATCATTACAGTACAACACCAAGTCACTTCAGGGATATCAATCTGTCCAGTTAAGAAGCATAAGCAATTGCGAATCAATCGTCAGGTGCACTGGAAACGCAACCGCAAAGACAACCCCCAAAAGGGAATGGTTTTGCAGTTGGTGGTCACGGACAGATGCACTCTCTTCATCCTTCCAGACAGATTCTTCTCTAGTTTAGCAAATTGCTAGTGTCCTTATCACTACTGGTGGCATGAGGCGGTAGCAGATGCCCATTCATGTTGCACCGGTAGTCCAGCTCCTCCAGGATGGCACATCCTTATGTGCTGTGTCTCCCTGTACAGTGTCAAGTGCATGGAAGAGATACCAGTATATGGGCAATTACACAAGATGAGCTGGACAGGGCTGTTGAAGGGCGTCAACCCAGCAGCAGGACCAGTATCCGCACCTTTCTGCGAGGAGGAACAGGAGAAGTACTGCCAGAGCCCTACAAAATTACCTCCAGTGGGCCAATGATGTGCATGTTTCTGACCAAACTCTCAGAAACAGACTTCATGAAGGTTACATAAGAGCCCAACGTCTTCTAGTGGGACCTCTGCACACAGCCCAGCCCTGTAAAGCACTATTGGCATTCGCCAGAGAACACCAGAATTGGCAGGTCCACTATTGGTGCCATGTTCTCTTCCCAGATGGGAGCAGGTTCACACTGAGCACATGTGTCAGACATGAATGGGTCTGGAGACACTGTGGTGAACGTCATTCTACCTGCAACATCATCCAGCATGAACTGTTTGGCTGTGGGTCAGTGATGGTTTTGGGAGGTATATCCTTGGAGGGTCGCACAGACCTCCACATGCTAGCTAATGGTAACCTGACTGCTGTCAGGTACTGGGATGAATTCCTCAGACCCATCATCAGACCTCACGCTGGTGCAGTAGGCCCTGGGTTCCTTGTGGTGCAGGACCATGCCAGTCCTCATGTGGTCAGGGTCTGTAGGCAGTTCCTGTATGACGAAGGTATTGATGCCATTGACTAGACGTAATCCCTAGACGTAAATCCAATTAAGGACCTCTGGGACGTTATGTATGGGTGCATCCAACACCGCTAACTAACACCACAGATTGTCCAAGAACTCACTGGTGCCCTGATCCAGGTCTGGGATGAGATTCCCCAGGGCACATTCTGCCGTCTCATTACGAGCATGCCCTGACATTGTCGGGATTGGATACAGGCACGTGGGGGCCATACACACTACATAGTCACATTATGAGTTGCCGTGATTAAATTCACTCAAGTTGCTTAGTTTACATTGAATCCAGCCCTCAATTGATTGGTGATTTTGGTTTCCAATGAACGTTAAGGGATGTAATTTTTTTCTCAATGAATTACACAATGCATTGTAAAGATTTTGACCTTTAATATATTCCCTGATTTAAGTGTTCCCTTAAGTTTTTTGGAGACGTGTTAAGTGTTCACCAAACCCTATGATCAAATCAGGATGCAGACCATGAGCTTGCGGTCCTTTGATGTTATGCTGTTTTTACAGTACAATGATTAAATATACATAAACATACTTATAAAATAACTTGCCCACCTATAGGTTTCTGTGCACCATACACCATCGATAAAGAAAGCATTACTGCATAGAAGTGCATTATAATGTCTTAGGTTTTCAACAATGCAATTAGTAAATTACTTAAATCACTGACAAACACCGCATTTTCCTTACTACTCAGTATCAATGGTTTGAATTACCATCTCAGAATGTCAATAAAAAGTATTTGGTGTTTTGTAACAGATGTCTACTTCCATTAACTACAATAATTACAACAAACTAATGTATTGGTTGGTTGAGTAGAAAACATTTTGATTGGATAAGAGGAAGAATTTTAGAAGTAAAAATACAGCAAGACTGGCCTCCTACTGGGCTTTTATTTATTTTCAATTAGCCCCATAACTGATCCAAATTCAATTAATGTAAAGAAAAATTTGAATAACTGGGCTTTTATTCATTTAAAACAGTAACACAATTATTTATTTAATTATAACGTTGTAAGCTAGTCTAGGTAAGATGATTGTACCGTCCCTAACCAAGATTAATATGTGAGCTTTTTAAGCTCTGCGGTGCCTGTCAGCTATTTCATTTTCTTATGAATTAACATTAAAAAGTAGTGCAAATTTAAATTACTGCTAGTAAACATTAATTTACCAAACAATCTACATGACCATAGTTGGTCAGCATAAATAATCGCCTAGTATATTGACCTGTGCTTTAGTAAGCTTACAAAAAGCATGGTTATAAAGGAAATAGCAAAAAACTTTGATATTGGAGGAATTACATGCAGACTATACGGAAGCATCTACACATAGTACAACCTGCAAAATGGGGTTTAGACAACCCTTTCATTTTTTGGAGCAGTCTTGCCAATCCAGTAAATGTTTTACTGTCCCTAACCACATATCGTAAAGTAACTCCCCTGCAAACACGAAATGTTGTGGTTTTCCCCAGACTTTTACTCAACATACTTTGAAAATGTATTAAGCAGATGACAGATATATTTTCCTGACACATTACTTGTTGAGTTATCTTGTGACCTGATCATTTAGCCATTCAATAAGAAAAACTGAAATTAACAAAATATTGTAATTAAATTACCCAAGTAAATGTATTGGACATAAGCTGGGTCCTGCCATATAAAAGATTGGGGATGTTGATCGAGGACCACATTTTTGCAACTGATGGATACAGGTATTACTGCAATGTTTTTGCAAGGCTAATCTAATTTACACATTGTTTATTCACCCGGTTTGGAAGTCCTTCTCTATTCAAATTGCTCTGATCCACAATAACTTTTTCAGTCACACAGAGAAACCTTGAGATTGCATTGGCAAACACGGTCAAGCATCCCTGAATGTCCTATCTGCTTTTTCCCTTTCCAAACCAGCTGTTATGATGTTATGCCACTCTTTCAGTCATTCAGAATTACTACTGTGACTTTATGCACTTCTCCAGGTGTTGACACATTCCTTTGTTAAGCATATGTGCTAAAATACCATTAACACCATTAACTTTCAACTCTCCTTTTAACCTGAGAGATGTCTGTTCAAGGTCTATTGAACATTCTTTGCTCTTTGGGCTATATACAATCTGTGAAATCTGAAGAAATTGGACAAAGCTAGTCCATTCTATCATCAATGCCAAACAATTACCCTTCACATCCAACGCATAGTCACATGCCCCAGGTGTCTCTATAGATGAAGTGAACATATTCGTTTTCTCCACTCCCTCCTTAATGTCAAACTTATAAGAAAGTGTAAGGAATGTTCCTTTTTTATAAGGTTCAATTTTGTTTGTAAGTCATGCTATTTAAACTGTTTAAAATGTTTCAGAAGCAAGAAATGGGGAAATTAATTGCATTGTTTCCCATTTAGATGTCATCAAGTGCTTCTCTGGGAGTGAAAGCACTATTAAGGATATTCTAACAAATGCCTATAGTGCTGATTGAGTTACCATGGAAACCATGACCTTGAGAAAGACTTACAATATATTTATATTGACTGAATGCTTCAACATTGCTCAGTGACAAATACAAATGGTATGACATGGATAGCGTTAATGGAATTGCATCGCAGCTATGTTACAATTTTCTTAAATTGATGTAGAATCATGTCATCCCCTAGCAATTGATGAGTGTTTGTTGTTGGGTATGGAGCTTGTATCAGACCATAATGATACATTGTCACCCCTGTTAGTTTTCCACTAATATCCAGACAGCAGAGGATGTACAACCAGAGAATAGACAAACGCTACATTCAGTATTCACTTTTACTGTTTACTTTTTACAATAAGTGAACAAGACATAATCCTAAAAGATGAATATGTAATGTGTGTCATTAATGACCTCATCAGTAATTCAGAAAGTCTCATGAGCTTTTTCAAACAGTTTTAATCAACATGAAACAATCATGTTCATCAGTGGGGCGATCGCAATACAATAACTAGTGATGGTGAAACATGTTTCTATGGAGTTTAACACAGTGGTAAACCATGTATGTTGTATGTGTCATTGACTTTGTGTTTGGGTGGTCATGCCGGGGGGTCACATGTTGGAGTCAAACATTTTGAAGCAAGAGAGTTTGTCCAATTTTCATTCTCTTTTCTTTATTATTTTGAGAATTTTATGGTGAATTTATTGAAATGTAGTCAATCCATCTCATTTTGTACTGAATCTCAATGTTTTGGTTGGGTAGACTGAGAGAGGATTTTCGTTCCACAATATTTTCTTTTTTCTCTGAAGGGGAATGCTGTTCTAGTAGTAGATTTATATAAAAAATAAATTTTGAAAATAAAAGACAAAGAACAAAAAAGAGAAACTTTAATTGCAGCCAACAACCTGTTCTGAAATGGAAAAAATAGAAACATTCTGTTAAAGAAATAGATTTATGTGAGCATACTTTCATGACCTTTAAAAAATATGAAGATCAATAAAAAAAACAGTTTGTAGTTCATACACAAAAATAAGGTTACAAATAAACTATTGTTGTTTTTTCTGTATGGTCTGATTCTTTTTTACAACCTTTCTTTCAGGTATAACAAAAAAACACAATGCATATCACCAAAAGTGTTTCACGTTCAAGAAAGGTCTTTTGAGGTAGGACAGCTGGACTGATAATAGATTTTCCTCCTTCTATTCATAGCATACATCACCATGGTCCTGTTCTATAATAAAAATGACCAGCAGGTTGCAACAACCACCAATGTTCTGTAAATGGTTGATTGAATACAGTGGGTACCACTTGCACTAATCCTTATCCATTGTCATATGAACAACATTGATATAGTGGTGTGAATGAATAGGTTTTTTATGTAGTGTGCTTGCTTCGGCAAGCCACCCTACTTCTATCTCACCTATATATGTATTTATTTAGTATTATTGCCACCCTAACTTCTCCTACATTTCTGGAACTACGGAGACACCACAGGTATTAAAATAAGCATCACATTTCCAAATGTGTTGCTATGGTTTTGTGTGAGGTTTCATTGCAAGGTTTAGGTAATATTCATGTTTTTGTTGCCACACTGAACACCGATTAGCTATGTATGGACTGTCGCCCCACCTTGACGTCAGCTTTAATGTGGCAGGCAAACCACTGGTGAGACAGCTCTCTTAAATCCTCAGAAATATTACACAAAGATTTTTGCAAAAGCAAACATTGTGGTTGGATTACTAACTATGATTTAACAACCACTACAGTGTAATAATTGTCGTCCCCCACATTGATATGCATTAACATTTACAAAAATGCATGGGTTTTTTCAAATGTTTAAGATTGTCTTTTAAATTACATTTATTATTTACAGTTCCCATAATTATATTAGTTATGTTACTTAGAAAGAAAGCTGCAGAAAGTAAGGTGTTGAGTTACTTGGCCATTACTTTAAGATCAGTCTTTTGATTCTATGAACACGTGTTGCTCACTTATGCCCAGAAGGCACACATTCAATGGGACATTGTATAATTACATAGCCAGGTATTGCATAGCCAGTGCCACTTACCAGCATATAACATCATCGATCCTATTATCTCAAGTAATCATATACAATAATGACAAAGGATATTTGTGTTTCGTTTATTTAATCAAGAATCTCTTAAATCATTTAATTATTTTGTAATGCAAGTGCCTTCATTTTTTTAAGACAGGCTAACTTAACAGCCTATATAAACTAAGATGTAGCCTTACACTGATAAGCTTACCTTCCTAACAAATATTTTTAATTTGAATTTTGAAACTCTGACTTTGGTAGGTGGATCATGCCCTTCATCTTTTTTTCTTTTTTAAATTAATTCAAACAATAACAATCACAGGCACACAAAGAGGAATCGAGGAAGACACTGTATACATTTTTTACCCAGCCACACAAATAAATCGTATCGATAAATACTACTACATATTTGTATAGCTAATGTGTTGCCATATTGCTTGAATTCACTTATTAAATTGACAACATTTGGTTTTGAACATGAGTATTTGCCTTTCTGAATATGGTATTTCCCTACTATCATTATCCTTTGAATCAAGTATCACATGTTTGTCCATATTATCATATGTAAAACAAAGCACATCGAACAAAATCGGTCGCCCCAGATATCCAGATTTTTTGGTGAGGAAGTTCAGTTCAGTCCAGTCTACTTTACAGGTGAACAAATTATTATTCCTCCCTATTCCACCGAAATCACACACGTAGTCAGTATTCAGCTTGAATCATGTTTCACTGGAAATATTCTACTTAACAACTTAAATAAAACGTTGATTAATTGAATACAATATTTGTTAGAAAGTTTCCACCCGCCATTGTTTTACCATAAATTAAAAAATTAAAATTAAAAAACTTAAAACCATAAATTAAAACTTCCTCTCTAACAAATTGCGGAATTAATAAACAAAATAGAATTACAGTCATGTGAAAAAATAGGACACCCCATGAAATATTAAGTTATTTTTGTATTCAATATTTGAATATATTCTATCAATATATATGTATAAGGTTGATGTAATTGAACCAAATACAATAACATTTTAACCATTATATCAATTATTTAACAAAATGTTGTTAAAATAATAAAACGTTTGGAAACCGTATGCCCTAAAAGCTGGTATTGCCCCCGTCGGCTGAAATAACCTCAATAAGACGTGTCCTATAACTGTCTACCAGTCTCTGCCATTGACTGTGATAACTATTGTACCACTATTCCATGCAGACTTTTTTTAGATGTGTAATGTTTGAGGGGTTTCTTGCACGCACAGCCCGTTTAAAATCACCCCACAGCGTTTGGATTAAGATCAGGGCTTTGGCATGACCATTCTAGAACTCTCCATTGGAGTTGTTTTAAATGTTCTCCACTTGTAAATTATTTTCCGGAATGTGGAATGGCTCAAAAAGAAAGAAATGAAGAGTTCTGGAATGGCCAAGTAAAAAGGCTGGATCTTAATCCTAGAGATGTTGTGTGGTGATTTAAAACAGGCCCTGTTTTCTTGCTCTCCCCATCAGCAGGCGTAGACAATTACGAATGTCTTCATCACACATGTCAGGTCGTCTTTGAATCTTAACTTGTTGTTCCTTATGTTACCATTCTACTTCAAACGTCTTCCAATGATCTCTTGCCGCTCCGGATCTCATGGTCACAGGGTGAGGCACATGGTCCTCCCCAGATGACTCCATCCAAAGAGCTTGTAACCTAATCCCGATCAACCCCCAGTACATTTACTGTGCAGAGTTCCTTTACCTTTGCTTTTACCTCATCTTTTTCGATAATTCTGTAAATATGATTCCGTCTTCACCTCATTTACGCTTGACTCCATTTTGACAATTTTGTGCTTAGAGAATTTTTTTATGCCATGTCCACTATGTGTTCAGCTCTTCCTTTAATTTTGGCAGTGAGCATACAAACATTGTTTTCCTGTAGTTCACTTAGCGACAGTTTACATGTTTGCCTCTTTTGGCATTGCATCTTGTTTGATGTATTAGGATATGAATAGCAGTCATCCTCTTTTCCTGTACCACATACATACAAATACATGCCAGCAATGCTTTGGAAGATTGGAACTTTGGAAGATAGCTTTTTCACTGAACTTTGATCACTAATGTTGACTAGTTCTAAATGGAAATCGTCAAGTATTGCTTTCTGGATGTTAGGGGAAAAAATCCCAAATGTCATACAACTTGGGGGATTTTGTAATAATAGAATGTAGAACAGGGTTTTTATACAAACTACCGTTATTATACAATGTTTCAGGGCTAACATATCTTAATCTCCTTAAAATCTGGCCTTTATTTAAAACAACAGAATGAACATTAACTATGCCTAACTTTATAATACATTTGAATTATTTGTTACAAGCTTCTATGTATTTGAAAGACTCAAAGGTATTTTTTTTTTTAAAATAGCATAAAATGTTCAACTACTTCTGATACATGCCAATTCTAAAATAAATCCTACCAGTCTATCAGAAATTTCAGATGAAATAATTGTTTGCAAAGTTAATGAAAGACGCAGGTATAGCCTTTTCTATAAATGTAGAAGAATACACAATTAGAAATAATAAACAAACTTTTGAAAACAAGAGTTTTTGAAATGCCAATGTTGAGCGTGCCATGTAGTGTTCTGTGCCTTGCTGTACAAATAACAAGCAAGTGCAAAATGGCAGGTGTTTTTTCACAATGTGTATTACTTACAAACACATATGTTCTGCACATGCAGAGTCCTTGTCTGAGTTTATCCCATTTTTAACACAGGCAAACAAACTATTGTTGGCTTTTCTGTGACATCTCTCACATGTCTCTTTCTATTTAAGTGTTGCATTAAGACACACTTTTCCTGGTGGTGAGGTGGTGGTAAGATGCAGCTTCGACTTCCAGATTATTGATCCAATGGTTTTCAGATATGATCTGTGCTCTTTTTCTGAATCTATGTGTTATCTAATTGCTAACTTCTGTAGAATGCTCTTATTTTTTCTTCAGATGTTTAGCCTTCAATAGTGTGGTGTCTTCCAGAAAATGTGACAGCAACATCAATAGTCCACAAGCCAATGTTAAGGTAAGGGCAAAGGTTCATTGGTGCACATTATTTAATCTAAATTAGTCTATGAAGTATGATGCAGCATTGGTGTAGAATATTTATATTTAGAAAAATCTGTTTCTATTTTATTTTCTACAAATACTTCTGAACATAACTGTGTTCAAATTAATTGTAGCATTTACAAATCAGTAATTTGAAAGTATCGGTCAGGGTATGTGGACTGTGGATTGTGACACAAGTTTTGTTGTTTTGGCTCTGTACTCCATCCAGCACAAAGGATTTGGAATTCAATGAGCAGTAAGCAGTTGAAGTGTGGACTGTCAGATTTAATTTAAGGATATTAACATTAATTAATATGAACTGGGAAGATATTACAGCCCTTTTAATACAAAGACCCTACATTTTCAGGTAAAAAAGTTAATCCGAAAATCTGAGTCTTACTTCATACAAATAAAATTCAGTTAGTCATTGGTTGCAAATCTTTTACATTCATAGCTGCTTGAAGTAGACCATAGCCAACACAAAATGCTGGTTATCTTCTCTGATAATGCTCTTCCAGCCCTGTGCAGTCTGCAGTCATCTTCAGTGCTGGTTTATTGTGGGGTATTTTTGTATTCAGTCTTGTGTTCAGCAAGTGAAACATGCTCAATTGGATTCAGACTTCCACTTTTTGATCTCCTTGGTTGCTTTAGTTGTTTGTGTGAGTTAATTTTCCTGCGCAATTCAAATTGTGGTTCCATGAGATTTGATTCATTTGGTTAGTATTTTTCTGTACACTCTAGAATTCATCTAGCTGATGCTTTCAGAAGTTGCATCATCAACAAACACATGTGAGCCATTTCCAGATGAATGACTAAGCCACAAATCTAATACCACCATGTTACACAGATAAGGTCGTATGCATTGGATCATGAGCGGTTCCTTTTTTTCTCCACATTTTACTTTTTCTATTACTCTGGGAGATAGAAAACCTGTAACCTGGCAATCCTTTAGGCTTACGAGTTGTTTGAATCTTGTGACCAATACCTATTTGAGTTTTGGCTCCAGTAGTACAGTCCTCCACTCTTTGACACTTGCCCTATCCTTGCCCATGTTTTTTGTTGCACCACAGTTGCTTTATCTTTGATACAATGGGTATTTCAGATCAGATCTGTGTAAATCTAGCAGTTCCAATGTCCTCAGGACAGACAAAGTAACGAAGAATAATGACACTTTAAAGAGTACGTGACAGCATGTCCAGAACATCTGGCATAAATTAAGAGAAAGGATAAGAATCCTCGATTCATTTGGAATCTATATTCCTATATGTTTGCTACTCCAAAGTGGCCCTCGATGCGTAGGTGGCTCTTCGAATGGGTCCATTGTGTGATTTCCTAATTGAAATTCTTCATATCAATCTGCAGAATGTAAAGCATGCTACTGTGGTGCACCAGTTTGTTTGCTGAGCTCAACAGTTCATTTTTGCCACAACTAATGTTTGGTCCATATCCCTCTTTATTCAAATGTTTCAGCCTCATGGTGGTCTGCTTTACTAGCATTGACACATCTTTGTTTTTTGTGTTCAGAAACAAAAGCCACAAACCACATATATATATATATATTTGTGAAAAAGAAACTGCCTCATTAGAAGATGATTAATCCAACTTGCCTGCAAGCAAACGCTTCATGTAGTTAATGATTAGTCACTCACAGAGCCGTGGAGGAAATCTGGCCCACTCCTCCATGCAGACCTGCTCAGTGACATTTGTGTTTTCTTTGTACGTTCTTTCACAACAACTCAAGGGGGTTTACTCTTAGTCCAGATTTTGACCAGCCCATTCCAAGAGTTTGACTATGCATTTCTATACTTTGTGTGTTCTTCGACTGTACTGATGTACAAATATTCATTCTTCTGTGTTTTGGATAATTTTCTTACTGCTTGAACCAACTGGACTGCAACTTCAGCTCATCACTGGAGGGCCTAACATTCTCCTGGACATTTTTCTGATCCAAATTAGAATGAATGGTCCTTACAATGATGGCTAGTTCTACAGGTCCTGATACATCAAAGTCCCAAAACCAAAAAGTTGTAATGAAAAGAATTCTGATCTGTCAATTGAACATTGTTCCAAAACTCTCTTGGTCGGTAATACAGGTTAATTTTAGAAAACTCAAGATTAGCGTTCATGTATTTCTTGGTGAGCAGTGGTTTCCATCTAGGTACTCCGCCAAGAATACCATTCGTGCCCATTGTCTTTCTGAGTCAAATTCATTGAGACTGACCTTAGCTAAGGCGAGAGAGGCCTGCAGTACCCTAGATTTTGATCTTGGGTTATTTTCTTGGAATTTGTACCATCCTGCAGCAATTGGCTGTGGCATTACCCACGACCCAACTTTAGGTTTGGTGCATGACGTCATTATTCTTCTGCCTGTGTACATACTTGTTTGCAACACCAGAGGGATCTTTGAGCACATCTACTGCAGCCAATATATACTGCAGGCAAAAACAGACAGTAAGAAGGCAAATCCATGTTTGCATTAGCTGTGCTTAACCTTGTGGATATGTTAATTACATACAGAATGTCTCTCCTGAATATGCTCTCCCAACAATGTATGCACTGCACCTTCACATATTTGGGTGAATTTGCCCTTTGATTGTTAGTGTCACCAGTCCACCATTTTATATATATATTAGGCCTGGGAGTCAATTAAATTAATTAATTACATGTCGTATGTGTGGTAGAATGACTAAAATAAAGCAGTAAACACAATAAAATATATTTGAAATAGAACATATTATGACATCTTGTGAATTTACAGTGTATTCACTCAATTTGGTTAATTCCATAGAGCTACAGTATGCAACTGTATTGTGACAAAAATTATGAACGACTTTACCGAAGACCCAGTCAAACTATTTGTCTTCTCTGTAGCCAGCCTACTGTAATTTATAGATTTAATAGATGCTTTAAGAGTTATAAATTCGGAATATGATCATTGTTTGCCATAGGGGACGTATTCACCATTAACATTAAACATCGGACACCCAGCCCACCTGTAGAAAGAACACAAAAACAAAAGGACTGGAAAAAATATTATTTCGATTTGCTGAACGGGATTCAAAGATCCTAGTCTGTATATCCGAACTTCCATCACTAACTCACAATAGCTGTCAGTCACAACATTAAGTGGTTAAAACCAAGGTTACAGTGTTTCTGATTTAAGCAAAAAAGGTGCTGCGTTAATTGTTGATTAGTGGATAACTTTTGGTGTGGTCTGATGAATCAAAATGTTAACTTATTTTGGGAATCTTGGGCACCACATCATCCGGGTCTAAAGAAGAGCGGGACCATCTGGCTTCATATCAGAGCACAGTTTAAAAGCCAGCATCCATGATGGTATGGGGGTGCATTAGTGCACATGACATGTGTGACTAATGTGCTCTAATGCTGTGCACATTACTTTTTGTTGTTGTTGATTTTGAATTTGGACAGTTGCCAATAATGAAAGACTACTAAGAAAAATCATCAAAAGCTGGACTGTTGCCACATCGAATAGTAATAGTAATAATGTTATTTATTTAGAACTTTTGAGAATCATATTATATTATGGTGTATACTGTCCTTTTTTCCCTTATCCCTCCCAAAGAATTGTGTGAATCAGATCAAGATGGCTATTAATCTTTTTCTATCTAGTTTTGTTCAAGCCAAAAGCTTTCCCTCTAATTTGGATGTTGATATTCAATTGCTAATGTCTTTATTTCTGACCACTAATAAATTGCCAAACACATTATGTGTGGAAAGTTTCATTTAATTCAAAGCAGTGCAGTCAAAATGTATCCTCTGAAAACCCCAAGTGAAGGCTAAGACTGGTTTAGCAGTGTTGTGTTATTAACAGGTATTGAAGTTTGTACATCAAAAAATCATTTAAATTGCACTGTTGAATACTTCTTCATTGGTGCATTTTGCTCTACTCAGAGTAAGGTGCAGTAGCAAAAATCCCATTGTCTCACTGTTGCTTGAGAAAACAATGCATTACGATGCCAAATGCTTTTCCCTTTGATCAAGGTCAAGGATGTACCATGGTTAGTATTCATGATGTCTGTCCATTCAAATCACACAGCCAGCTCACACTTCCTCTGGCGTCTCCTTAATATGCCATTAAACTTCTCATTCTTCTACTTAGCCTTCACCTGGGGCAGTCAGGGTAAATTAACAGCTGATCAATGCTTTGGCATTGTCTGCAACTCATTGGTTTCTTTAACATGTGCCACATTTCTTTGGGACCCATTCGAAAATAAACAATTTCAGCAAACTGAGAAATTGACATAATCCATCGAGTGGTCCACTGCCCTACGCAGAATCTAAGATGTTTCATATAAAAGAGCATTGTGAAAACACTACATAGATAATCCTCTTCACGTTGGAAACTTTCACTGACTCTCTTAACAACTGCTCCTCAAGACATTGCATTGACTACTAAACTGCAGCATTAAAGACAAACCCCTGCTACTGGCTATTGTTCCCTCTCAAATAAAGTGTTTTTCCTGTTATCATTATGGGGTATTGTGTGTAGAATTGTGAGGAAAAAAATTTGTTTAATCAAATCAGAATATGTCTGTAACATAACAACAAGTGGAAAAAGTGAAACGCTGTGAATACTTTCCGGATGCACACTGTACACTATTAAATCACATTCTGAGTTGCCATGATGAAATTCACATATGTTGGAACCGCCTATTGGAAAAGCCTGGTTTTTCAATTGTTTACTTTGATTCTTGGTGTGAGTTTGAATTTAGCCCTCAGTCGGTTAATGATTGTCATTGACAATTGTTACTTTGTTTTGTTCTCAACGAATTATACAATGTACAGTAAAGATTTTGATCTTTAATACATTTTGTTAATCAAATCCCGAAAAGTATTCATTCCAGTTGTTTTTAAATGTACCTGAAAATGTAATGACATGCTAATAATAGAGAATGTCTTAAATGTAATTCATACAAGGACATTTATTATAGTATTATATAGTAGTGTTTATTATACCTAGAACATTGTGGGAAATGTAATGAAACTGAAAATAAACCTACATTTAACCATGGCAGGAATGACAATATCAAGTCTTTTACATGGTGCCACAGTAATAATCAGGATGTCATAACCATTTGACCTTCTGCTATAGCAAGCAACCTCAGCAGTAACTTGGATTAGTAGCACTAACAGCAGTTCCTGCTGCAGACTAACTGATGCCTGCCTGTTTTCAATGACTAAATATGTCACTGTTTCTTCCTACTGCATGAAGATACCCCTCCAACATAAACACCCACACAGTCTGAAGCCCTCATTCAGGACAAACAGAAGGTTCTATTAAGGCAACACATTTAGGGCATTCACAACCTCTGTTACAACTCACTATGTTTCCAGCCACAACTTTTATGTGAAGCTATGTTTAGTAGACATGGTGGGTTCTTTGTATTCCTCCTTTAAGTTTATTCTAGGATGAATGATGGGGGAGAGTATGTTGTCATCTTAAAAGGAAGGCTGTCTCTGAAACAAAAACATTTCTGGGATTTTAAGATGGGTGTCTGTGTAAGCGCTTTGTGACAACTGCTGATGTAAAAAGGTCTTTATGAAATAAATGTGATTGATTGAGTTCTTCCAAGTAGTTCTGAACATTTTCATATAAGGAAGGAAAAAGTGGAACTCTCTCATTTATGATGTTACATAAAAATAAAATCCCATTTTATGCTTTTCTGTCTTTGTCAACTATGTGTGTGTTTTAGCATCCATGGATTTGGCAATATAATTTACAACTGCAGCTTTTGCAGTAATTGCACAGTCTAAAATGGAATTGATTTATTAATATTTTTTTGAAAGTTGCACATTCTCCACTTGAACAACTTGATAAAGGATTGTTGGCAAGATCACTACTATATGCACCCTAATGATTCACTGTTTGACCACAGTTGGAGCCCACAAGAAGTAGGGGACCGTTTTTCTGCACACAACTGAAAAGTATTTATGAATCAGCCTCCGGCACTCTAAGTGCCTTGAGGAATTTGTTGAAAACATCCTGCATCTACAAATTGAATGAAGTGTCACAGTGTTATTAATGTGAAATAGCATGTGATTAATTTAAAATGCTTAACGTCTTAAATGTTGTTGTTCCCTTAATAACAAGTAGTTGTTTGAGCCTCAAAACAATTTTTACTGCAAATACAATGTTATATCAACCCATAAGTGACACAGAGAAGGCTAGCATTGCAGTACATAAGCGAATAGCATCCATCTGCTGAATAGATAGGCAGTTATGTAAATCTTAAAAAGTAAACCTGGTGGAAATTCACACAACTCATTTGGTCAATGTCTGACAGGTTAGTAACATGATTGGGTATTAAAATATAATTTCAGAGAGAGTGGGTCTATCAGAAGTGAGGATGGAGAGGGGTTCACCACCCTGTGAAAGACTGCGTGGGCAAATAGTTCTACCATTTAAAAAATTAAATTTCTCAGATTGGGGATCATATAATCTATGGTACATAATACCATTATAATATTCAGGTAATCTGAGAGAAGTCTCTATATGCAAGGGACAAAACTGAAAACCAATTTTGGGCCCTCAGACAGCATTGCATTAAAAACAGACACGGTTTTGTAAGGGAAATTACTTTATGGGCTAAGGAATACATCTGAAAACCATTGTCTGTGAACACAGTACATAGCTGCATCTACAAATAAAAGTTAAAACTCTACCATGCAAAATGAACTATATATAAACATGATCCCAAACCACAGCCGCCTTCTCTAGGCCAGAGCTCATTTAAGATGGACTGAGGCAAAGTAGAAAACTGTCCTGTGACAAGATTTGGAATGCTTTTCAATGTAACAGCAATTGGTTTATTCAGTTCCCGAATGCTTACAGAGTATTGTTAAAAGAACAGGTGTGATGCAACACAGTAGTAAACATGCCACTGTCCCAACTTTTTTTTGCTGTCATAAAATTCAACATGGCCATGCATTTTCTAAAAACAATCAAAACTCTCAGTATAAATGTCACGGTGTTGTTGTGCGGCGGAACCATATGCAGACATTTTGTGTAAAGAAAAGGTGATTTAATCCAAAACACGTAAAATACAAACTACACGAACTAACAACGTAAATGAAAGGGGCTAACAAACATGAAACGATGTACAAAGAAACATGTAGAGTATTCACATGAATTGGAAATAAAACAGAGACAAACCGTGAACTGTTGAG
>JACXGK010001400.1:0-29526 GCA_016801125.1 Novumbra hubbsi | reverse complement strand
AAACCTAAGTAGGCTCCCCAATCAGAGTCAACTGAATGCAGCTGCTCTGACCGGGGAGCCCACAGTGGCATAAAGAGGGCTAGAGGCCTCACAAATAGTCTTGCCCTGAAATGGCCAGGGCCTCGCAGCCAGGGCATGACAATAAACATTTGAAATGTTGTCTTTGTAATATTTTCAATTATCAGTAAATATAGAGAAAAATTATGGCCACATCATTGCATTTTGTTTTTATTTCCATTTTACGCAGTGTCCCATCTTTTTTGGAAAGGGGATTAAAAACTGACCGGCAAAATATAATTGTTTTGTGAACATGGGTTACAACAATCTGGCGGGGAAAATGATTATTTATTTATTTAGATTTATCCCAAATCTATTTAATCTTGTGTTATTTCAGTTAGATATGTTGGTGTATTCTAAGCATACGTTTTTGTTTACTATTATTGCTTTGGATTCTGTACCAGTATCTGATTCACTGAGCTGTGAGTGTGCAAAAGAGGAGCGCACTGTTTTGAACTCCATGGAAATAGTTAATGTCTATAACTTGTTTGAGTTATTAGCAAGGACAAAAGGGGGGACGTCCCACCCAGTGACAGAAGCATGTACCCAGCCCAAAACTCAATCGTTGTCACGGTTATTGGTAGGCAGGACACAAGGCGCAGAGTGAGAGTCAGGAGACTTATTTTCATGACTTCTTGCAGAACCTGCAAAAACAAAAGGACAAAGGTTGAGGCAAGCCGCAAACTGAGGCACAACACGAACTAGCACAAACAATGATCCACAAACAAACAAACAAAACAAAGTTAGAACGGCCCCAGCCAGGACCTGACACTCCTATCATGTCTATGATATGTCTCAAATTACTTTGTGGTAATCTCTATGCTCTTTTTTGAGGAGGCATTTTGGGAAAGAAATGCCCTTATTTGTATTACTGTTCTGTTTCATCAAACTCCATTCAACCTACTTCAGCAATAGGTTGTTTATTTTTGGTCACTTATATTCCCAGACAATAACCCTATCCTCTCAACCTTTGCAGGATACAATTATTCCTTGACTTTGCTTTAGTTGGTGCATTTGGTATTCTGCAGGATGCCACAGCTGAAATCCTATCTCTGTACATGGGGATATAAATGTCAAGACCACTATCTGCCTTTATCCTTATGACAGAGGCATCAATCTGAAATAAAAATACATTTGTTTGTGGAGAAGGGAGGAGAAAAGGGTGGGAGCAATGGGGTTAGAAAGTAAAGGAGAAGGGAATAGAAGTGGAGTTCAAATCGGAAGAAGAGAAAAGGTCAGCATTTTGAGTTGGCAAGATCACCATCCAAGAATATTGGGATGACCCAAAAGAACAAATAGTGGTATGATTAGGGAAGACTCGAGGAGGATGCATTATATGTAGGTGTAATACATACATAAGGGTTAAATCAGTAGATGTTCAAGAAAAGGTGGGCATAGGCGATACATTTTGTTTTTGCATGGTTACAAGAGTGCAGTTATTGTCTAAAAATAAAGAACCACCACCACTCTGAACCTTGCTATGTTACTAAGCTCCCTGGGGTACACAGTGTTGGCTAATAATCTTAATAATAATAAAGTTTTAGTGGCTATTTATACAAATATTCACCTCTTCTAAAAGGCATTTGGAGTCATAATTGCATGATTGGGTTTTGTTTAACATGTTTAAGGCATTGCTAGATGCATACCTTCGCCAAACATCCAGTTAGATAGATGTTGTCCAGGATTTGTATGGCCACGCAAAATCCGTTTAAAATTTTGGGAATGTTTTTCTATAAAATCATGGAAATTAGTGCAATATTGTCTATTTGTGTAGTTAATGGATTTGGTTTTTAAAGAAAACTTAAATTTTTTCCAATCACATATGACAAATAATTAATTACTGCATTACTTTCACAAATTACTGCTGTACATTGGACAAGCTGTCCTACCGTAGTTGGTAAAAAACAACTTGCAAAGATAGATAGCTGAATAAAAGTTCCTTTAACAGTACTCTGCTACACATTTTTTTAATTGTGATGACTTTTCTATCCCACAAGACGTTTACCTTACAGTTGAAAAACATATAACAAACAGAATAGCAGTTATATTATGATTAATTTTGTCATTCCGTAATGCATTTGTATGATCAACCAATGTGACCGTGGGGGGTGTCTGCCACTCAGATGAAAACTAAAGTAATACATTATATTATTATATCATTATATTATACATATGTATTACAATACATAATTATATGTGCCTTCAGTAAAGTTTTTATTAAAGTTGTTGAGCTGCAGAAGAATAATAAGCTATATATCTGATGTTACCATGACAGGAGCCCCTTACATTTATCGGGTATAAGCCAAACATCATTCAGGATTTGAAGCGCCCTATTCATAAATGCAGATTTAGTTTGTATGTATGACCAACTTTAAAACGAAGTGCCAGTATAAGTGTTTCTATCATAGACAGTGACATTGTGTACCTATACCATGCTACATTGCAGGTGACTCAAGAAAGTACAGACAAAAACAGCAGCACCCTGGGGCAACAGGAAGGAAAGATGCTCATCTAATATGGCCCAAAACAAGTTAAGCTACCTCAGTTTCTTCTTGACCAATTTGGATAACAATCTGTCAGTCATTTTGTTGAAGTCAGGGATCTGGGGTAAGACCCCAGTGTCTTTAAATCCGAAACATGCCCTGACACAAACCTAGCCAGAGTTGATAATTACCTACATTTTAGTGTACCTTTACATTAAAACTCTATGAAATCCATTAAACTGTAAAAAAAGAGTGCCTTGGCCTACATGAGATGGCAGAAAAATTCTCTTTGATACATTTGCAAGTTAACAAAATGCATTGACCAAAAAATTAAGTGGGTCTTCACTTCAGCCTTAATGAATACATTGACTTTTTTTATGAAAAGATAATCACCATTAGAAAACAATTTCTGATTCCTCCTATAGGCCATTGTCTTCAAACTTTCACCTGTCCTGAGAATGCACAGAACACCCCTGACCTGGTACTAATGGGGACAATGGAATTTTTGTATCCTGTATCGCTCGACATGTTTACAAAATTAGTAACCTGTTATAAACCCACACATTTTCAACTAGACTTGATTCCAGCAAAACTACTTCAGGAGTTACACCCTGTGCTTTTTACTGATTATTAGACAGAAGTAAATCTAGTGAATGTATCTAAATATAAAATGATATGAAACACACAGATGAATAGAATCAAACAAAGAGAATGTGCTTAAATTCAGAGGACTCTAGAATCATTGAGTGACTTGTTCAATCTTATTTGCCTCTTTCTATCTGATGTATCCTCAACTACTGTCAATGTAATATGGAATGAATTAACTTGAGTAGCCTAAACCACGACCCTGGCTTTCTACCAGCTGCTTCCAGCCACTGCCTGACTGTTTAACGGAACATGGAAATGTTTCTAGAAAAGGCCTTGCCATGTTATCCAGGGATAGTGAGTCTGGGAGGAGTGGGGCAGCGAGCTGGGATCGAGGGATACGGCTCTGCCCTAAAAGTGCACGCCACAGTGGCTAAACACAAAGGCAAATATTAGTGATGGCCACAAAGCTTCATGGGAAATCTCCTGATGGATGTGCTTTTCATTGGAGCAAATGAGGCAAATCAAATGCAAAGTAAAGTGATTAGGAGAAAACTCTGCCCGCCGGGACCAGGGTGTGACCTCAAAACTGAGCATAGAAATGAGGAAACAATGAAACAATGGTTTGCATGAACTCATGGTGTAAAGGCTGTGTTTAAGTTTGATAACTAGCTGTAGTAGATTATGGTAGGTTAAAGGTGGTTGTTTTGTTGTGTAAGTAATATGAAAAAAAATTGTGATCTTGACTAATAGCCCTCATAGACATCAGGTTATGTTTGTTATGTATGTGTTTTACTTTATAACTGCATGGTCCCCTAACCAAAGTAGCAAAGCATCTCTCAGTACAAAATAATTGTAAAATGTTCTGTTGACGCATTCAAAGAGAGATCAATAAATTCAAGGAAGACCAAATGAAAGTGGCCACTGCTGCTGGTCTTCAGACACACTGGCTCCTGAGCCTTGACGTGCTAACATTCTTTATAAACCAGCTGTTATTTGTGGTAAGTGGGGCCTTCTCTACATTTCAATAAAGAACTGTTGATCAATAAATGTCAGCGATGCTGGCTGCATCTTATATTAAAATAGATCTTCCACTGCCAGACGAAATAAATCTCCTGTCAGCAAAGCGCAATTGCATTTCTCTACCCCACTCTCCATTGTCAGAAATATATAAAAGACAAATACGTCACTGCCTGCTTCTGTTTAGAGTGTGCTTTATATATTCTACAAAGGATATTTGTAGAGGTAGCGTGTAGAGAGACTATCCAACATTAATTTCAAGCGATTTTCGAACTTAGACAAATTATAATTTTTCGTTATTATTCCCGTTTGTAATGCTCAGTGACGGAAGGAACCAAAATGCAGGTTTGCCAAATCAAACAAGGTTTATTTTGCACCTTGACAAAAAGCAACTAATGCGTACTCTACTCGAGAAAAATAAACACGTGCAATGCACAAGAGAGCCAAGTTCTTCAAGTAAGCAAAACGCAGTGCGTGAAACAAGCAACAGATGACAATAACGAACGCAGAGACAAGACACACGAGGGCTTATATACCTAGTCAATAGGCATCAGCTGGAAGAAATTAGGGAGGGATGCATTCACAGGACATGGGGAAACAGGACAAACATGAACGATGGTGCCTAAGAGGCCGGCGGCGTCCAACGCCGGGGAGCTACGGGACCAGAGGAGAGCCTGGCGCTAGGTGGAGACGTGACACCATTTTACATTTCAAAAGCAGGGATGAATCCAAAAACTCAATGTGCAGTATGTATGCATACTTACAACGGTTCGAGTAAAAACAATATATAAATGTTATCAAAAAGCTTTATATAACTGCTTGTGGTAGGTTGTAAGCAATTGTGCAAGCACTATTATAATACTATGGCGATGTTACTGTATTATTTTATTTACTTAAAAGCTACCACTTACACCATAAAAAATTCCTTGTAGCAGTAACCCTACTCGGCAATAAAGCTGATTCTGATTCCAATGTTTGTGCATTGAAAGACACATCTCCATCTTCAACTTTCCTGATCCAGCTCTGAAATTGTTGCAGTGAGACATGGCCATTATCTCAAATTGGAAATCCGAAAATCTGATAGGAGATGAGAAAGGATGAAAAAACAAACACACTAGAAGTAAATCTTTGAAAAAAATGTGGACACTTTGCTAAGTTCTTTTGAACAATAATAGGGAAAGACGTTATGGTCCAAAGTTAGCCCATTCGTGTTTACAGCCATAGACTTTCTTTTGCAAATATCGTTTTAGTGTCAAAAGCAAACGTAAAAGTATTAGTAGCATCAAAGAGCTTTTTAGAATCAACTAGCAGATTATCATCTTTCATATTAATAATAATAACTTATTGCATTTGTAAAGCAATTTTCAAATCCTTTTGACCTAGAGTCATATATTTTAACATACAGTGCACCCGGAAAGTATTCACAGCGCTTCACTTTTTTGACATTTTGTTTTGTTACAGCCTTATTCCAAAATGTATTCACTTAATTGTTCCCCTCAACATTCTACACACAATACAGCATAAAGACAAAATTAATAAAGATTGTTTAATATTTTTGTTGAATTGCAAAAATTAAGAACGAAAATATAAATATATTTTCATAAGTACTCACAGCCTTTGCTCAATACTTTGTTGAAGCACCGTTGGCAGCAATTACAGTCGTAAAAAGTCGTTTTGAGTATGATGATACAAGCTTGGCACACCTATTGCCAAGCTTGTAGACATACCTATTATTACGAGAGCAACATTTATTTGTATTTTTTGTTGTGGATGTATGAATATTCGGTCTTGAAATCTAAATAACATATTTTAATGCTAATAATTTTTTTACTGTGAATAAATTGACATACAGTCAACACAAAATGAGGATACCCCATGAAATATATTTTTTAAATGAATGGGACGAGTGGCTTTGATAGGTGATAAATAATATTACAAATTTGTATAGCTAATGCGGTGCCGTATTTCTTAAACGCACTTATTAGGTGGACAAAATTTGGTTTTGAACCAGAGTATTTACATTTCTAAATATGGTATTTCCCTTAAATAACAATTGAAGTATATCACATAATTGTCCATATTATCTTATGTAAAACAATACACATCGAACCCATTCAGTCGCACATATCTCGTTTTGTTGTGAGAAAGTTTAGTTCAGTCCAAAAAAGTCTACTCCAGATACAGGTAAAAAATATGTATGCACATGTAGTCAATATTCAGCTTGAATCATGTTTTACTGGAAAAATTCTACTTAACAAAATAAATAAAACTTCCATTAACTTAATACAATATTTGTTAGAAAGTTTCCATGCCCGCCCCATTGTTTTTATCATAAGTACTAAAACGTCCTCTTTAACAAATTGTGGCATTAATAGACAAAATAGAAATACAGTCTTGTGAAAAAACTAGGACATGAAATATTGAGTTCTTCTTTCAAACAATATCTATAGATAGAAAGATGAGGTAATTGAACCAAAAACAATGAAAATGTAACCATGATATCATTAATTTACAAAGATGCCATTTTCTTACTGAGGACAAAGTTGGAAAACCATGTGCCATAAAAGCTGGTATTGCCCCCTTTGGCTGAAATAACCTTGATAAGACATTTTCTATAACTTTCTACCAGTCTCTGACATGGAGTGGGAGAATGTTTTTCCCACTCCTCCATGCAGAATTGTTTAAGCTGTGTGATGTTTGAGGGGTTTCCTGCATGCACAGCCCGTTTCAAATCACCCCACAGCGTCTCAATAGGATTAAGATCCGGGCTTTGACTTGGCCATTCCAGAACTCTACTTTTCTTTTATTTGAGCCAAAATCTCAAACAATGCTTGTTTTTCGGTCTGGAAGGTTCTACAGGAAGAAGTTTGTTTCCAGGATTGGTGTTTACTGTTTGCTTTATCATAAAGTAAAAGTGGACCCATAATTGAATAGAACACACAATTGTTCAGACAAGGAATGGCTACATTTCCATCTTGGCAATCTTTTCTGCCAGTACCCAGACACATGCAGAGACATATGCTGTAGGCAATAGTGCTGCAGACCTTGGTAGCGACAAAACTCCCTATCATTTGACTTGGTCCTTCGGACGAGGTGAACCCTAATACCATGTCTTGAAAAACAGCCATGGAAGGCAGCATTAAAATAAAGTGCTGAGACAGGGAATGAGAGGAAAGGTTAATTCCTATTCAACCGAGACAGAAGGCAACAGAAATTACTAGGGGGTACTTGGAGTGCCGGGGAGACAAATTGGATCCAAACTCACATCTTTCAATAAGTCACATGCCCGGGGCAACATAAATTGGCTGTGAGAGAGTGAGAGGATTGAAACAACTTTTATCACCTGCCAAGGAGGAGGGCAAGTGCACTGGGCTAAATGAAAACACATAGACAACTAATAGTATTTACTCTAGTGTTTTTGTTTTAATGCAGTCTGTATCATTTCACACATACTTTATATCAGTACCTTACATCCCTTGATACATTTTCTTCATTGAAATCCTATTGTTTTATATATTTTGTTAAGAGACACATTCAAAATCAATATATGGCAACACTCGTTTCAAGTTGGGAAATATGGTACAAAAAACTTTTATACAAATGTACATAATTACCTTACCATAGGCCTTCACCTCCATTTACCATGTCCAAGTTTTATTAATGGCACAAAGGACAAATTTGCCTTAAAGGCACAGTCGCCTCAGCGGTTGATATTTAGCGGTTAGCGGTTGCCTCTGTCTATGTTAAATCAACCTTTCCCATTCTTTGGAATAACTCGATCAAATTCAAGATTCATATAATACACATAATGTACATTCCTTTACTGGTACGTTTTCAGAAGGCAGCTGGTAGGCAGCCGTTAGCCTGGTGGGTATGGCATCTGAAATGTAACCAAAGGGTTGACGGCTCCAATCCCTAGTTGGAAAGTAGAAAAATGTTGTCTCTGTACATAGAATTAACAATGTGTAAGACACTAGAATGTCAGTATCTGCTAAATGCCTAATATATAGTATCTGCTAAATGCCTAATATATAAATGTAATCATGATAAACATGTTGCTGGCTTTAAATTCAAGATGGGTATATATCTTTAAAGAAACAATATTATTTCTCAGTTTAAACATTTCATACAGTAGGTTGTCTTTGTACTACATTGCTCAAAAAATTAAGCGAACACCTAATCATCACATTATAACACCAAATCGATTAAACTTCAGGGATATCAATCGGTGCAGTTAGGAAGCATAAGCAATTGTGAATCATTGTCACCTGTTTCGGTGCAAATAAGTTCTTCTCTTGTTTAGCCTTTTGCTAGTGTCCTTACTACTGGTAGTATAAGGCAGTACCTGCAGCCCACTCAAGTTGCACAGGTAGTCTAGGTCCTCCAGGATGACACTTCCATATGTGTCGTCACCAAATGGAATGGATTGCTGTGTCTCCCTATGCAGTCTCAAGAGCATGGAGGAGATACCAGAAAAGTGTCCGTTAGAGGAGGAGAGCAGGAAAGGGCTGTTGAAGGGCATCAACCGAGCAGCAGGACCGATATCTGCTCTTTAGGAGGAACAAAAAAGCACTGCCAGAGCCCTTAGAAATGATCTCCAGCGGGCTACTTGTGTGCCGGTAGTGTGGCCTCCAGTCAAATTGGCCAAGATTAGGGTTAAGGGCAAGATTAAGGTTATGATTTGTTTTCTTACAAGTTTTATTAATGATAGAGATGAATGATAGGAGTTGTTGCCTGTGATGCAGCAGTGCCTCTTAAGTACATTTCAGGTCACCTTTGTTATCTGGGTAAAAAGTAATTATACATCCAGGAAAGTTTTCTTTCTATTAACATATTTGAAATTGGATACTGTATGTACACTGACGAGCCAAAACATTACACCCACTTACCTAAAATGCTGTGCTGCCAAAACAGCAACAAGCTCCCCGGGCATGTACTCTTTAAGACTCCTGAAGGTGTCTTGTGGTATCTGGCACCAAGACATTAGTAGCAGATCCTTCACGTCCTGTGACTTGTGAGGTCGAGCCACAGTGGAAAAGACTTATTGGTCCAGCACATCCCAAGATCTAGGGAATTTGGAGGCCAGGGCAACACCTTAAACTCTTCTTAAAGTTCCTCAAAGAAGTCCTGAACAATGCGTATAGTGTGGCAGGGCTGCTGAAAGAAACCACTGCCACCAGGGAATACCATTGCCACGAAGGGGTGTACCTGGTCTACATCGATGTTGAGGTGGGTGGAACGTGTCAAATTGACGCCCGCGTGAATGTCCGGACCCTGGGTTTCCCAGCAGAACATTGCCCAGAGCATCAGTACTTGGCCCACTCTTGGTAGGTACTCACCACTGCTGACCTGGAGCACCCCCACAAGCATTTACCATTTCAGAGATGCTGTGGCCCAATCATCCGACCAGAACAATTTGGCCCTTGTCAAAGTTTCTCAGGTCTTCACTCCTGTCCGTTTCTTCTGTATCCGTATATTCTGTATACTCTCATAGACTTCTGAGATTGTGTCATAGCATTGATCTGGAGAAGGTTATAGAAAATGCAAAAGCAACAAAATGTGGAAAAAGAAGAGAAGGGGTCTGAATAATTTCTAAAGGCATTGTTATTCCTCATCTATGGCTGGCCTGGTCTAACAGCCTTGTTTGTGCCGCCTGGGAGGTTATCATCTGTGAAACAACATAAGCAAACAACAAAAAATATGCCAGCCGCATGAGCACATCATTAGGGATTGGAGAGAATTTGTGTTTTGTCTGAAGAGGCAAAAAAAGAACACTAGTCCATGTAAGCAACCAGATGGCAAAGACAAAGATTGAGGGATGGAACGCAACAAGAGTGTAAGGTCACACTGCACTACAAGACGAAGGGGATAGAAACAAGCAGTTTGTTATTCACACACCTCAGCAATGACTCTCCTCCACCCCATTATCTCAATAAGACTGGTGCTGGTGATTTCTTAATGCATTTGCACAGACCACCATGAAATTGTCTTGCTTGTAGACACAGAGAAGCAGTCCTTCTAATATCTGACCTGCATCATCCTTTTTTCAAAGAACATGCTCAGCTTCCCTTCTTGCTTCCTTCCTTCCATATTCCCACCCCCACAAGCAGCGCTTGTGCATAGCTTAGTGGTGGAGTACCAGAGCTGGCAACAGAAATGTCCCCATTCCCCCATGTATCCCCCATGTAGTGGTTCAGCTCAGAGCTATGTTCTTGATGACTTGTTTTCCCAAGGCCCTATGTTCTCTTAACCTATTCCTGTGGAGGTACAGTGACCCCTTAGTGAAGATGAGTTAAACAGTCAATGGCATTTTGTTTATTGTTGACAGCGCTATGAGGGTATAAACATGGGTATGAACATGCTGTAATTTGCTGTAAGGGAAGAGTTAGTTTGACTATGACATTTTGATGATTGAATTCAACTGATCAGTTGAAGTAGATTTGGCATTTATAAATCATTGTTCATATTGTCACTTCTAAATGAGCAAAACATTTGCGGTTTTTGGTTGATTACCTTGATGATACCTTGATGATAGCCCAAAAATAATTTTGACCGGTTTGGCTTCCTTATTATTGTGATTTTTCGATCAAGTCAAAGTAAAAGCCTTTTATTGTCAAATGCACAAAATAACAGTTTTGTTCTGGGCAATGGAATTCTTATGACATGGCACGAGTCATATATCCAGTAGCATAAGTAAAAAGGAGTAGCATAATAAAAAATATAAAACAAAACAATTGTAGAATAGAAATTGTGTTGGAAATGACAATTTGAAGGAAGTATTTAAATATTATAAACAACAAATGCTATTGTGCATTGAATGTGCATCAAAACGTCATTGAACATCAAAATCTATTGACACTACATAAAAACATTATTAACACAATTACATTGTACTAACAGTAAATCTGGCGGATTTTGTAAAAAGTAAATGCACAACATCCAGCTTTCAAGCTTTCAAGCATAGGAACACAAAAGAGAAATCAAGACTACTGTCCCTCTTTCCTCCATTAGGCTTATGTGAGTGGAAACCTGCTACCGTGATTTTTTTCAACAATGGACTGAAGGATTCAGCCATTTGTAGGTACAAAAGAAGAGTTGAGAAATTGCAGTCTCTAACTCAGAAGCTGAACTTAATTTGGAGAGGATGTCTTATTTAGGCCCTGTGACTGGACTTATCTCCCCAGTCTCTCTCAGAAAGCAAACTTGACAAAAGGGGAGAAGTGGGCCTGTCTTGCCCAAGGAGGGCATATACCATGCACACCAAATTCAATTCCAGTAGCTGGAAAAAAAATAGCACAAATGGTTGTAACCAGAATTTCATTACTGCCTCTCCAATGCCACTTTCACACTTGGGCCTTTCTTTCTTGGGTCGACAGCTGATGCAGTGTAGAAGTGGATTCAGACTTAAATTTGTGAGTTTTTTTTTTTTCATAACCTGTCAAAAAAAAAAACAGGTAACTTCAATATAGTAAAAACAGAAAAAACAAAAGCTGCTCTTTCCCAAAATATAGATTTTTTTCACATGACTAATACTATAGTAGCACACATCCCCATCACAAAATGTAAATGTTAAGTACAGGTCCTAGTAGATATAATGCAAAGAGAAATACCTAGGAATTGTACTGACATATTGACATATTGACTTTCCTTGCATAGACCAATACAGCTAGCAACCAAAGAAACATAAGGTACATTTGTTGAATGGACTGTGCCTATGACATGAATACATTGATGTATGGCATCGATATACTCAAGGTTGTGACGATCAATACAACCACTTCATGACAATGGCGGGTGGCGAGGGGGGCTTATGTTATTATGGAGGATTACAGTATAGACTCGTGTTTCATTTGCTTGACCTTGACTGCTGAGTCCCATGCATGCACCTATACATCATGGCAATACGGTTGCTACCAAATAGTGGTTCTCTATTCCTTCTCTAGTTTCAATAGATCTCATTTGACCCCTGAATCAAGCTATGAAAGATCATTTGTAACTGCTGTGATGAGTTGTTTCCTTTGTTTTCATTTTCATTCAATAGCAATGAAACGGCTCCAACTTAGTGTTCAATGCAGCTAGCACCAAACATGTATTATGTTACCAGCATGTCATATTCTGGTGTACAGAATTTTTTTTAGAGCCTTGTTGGAAAAAACAGAGATTGCAGCCTTTTTGGTGGCCAATGAGAATGTTATTATATTATCATTTACAGGTGCATCTAAAAATATATATTTTTTGGGGGTGAATTAAATTCAAAAGTGAAACCTTCATATATTCTAGATATATTACACATAAAGTGAAACATCTTCAAGCTTTTTTGTTTCAGTCTTGAAGATTATGGCTAACAGCTCATGGAAATCAAAAATCCAGTATCAAAAAATATTGGAATAAAACAATTACAATGCAGAAATGTCAACCTGAGAATAGCTCTAATCAGCTAATTAACTCCCTGAGTATAAACTCCCTGACCCCAATATCTCAGTCTAGTTCAGTACAACCACAATCATGGGGAAGACTGCTGACTTGACAGTAGTCCAGAAGACGCTCATTGACACCTTACTAGAGGAAGTCACAGAAGATCATTGCTGAAAGGGCTGGCTGTTTTCAGAGTGCTGTATCAAAGCATATTCATTGAAAATTGACTGAAAGGCAAATGTGTTGTAGGAAAAGGTACACAAGCAACAGGGATGACTGCATCTTTGAAAGGATTGTCAAAAATCTGATTCAAGAATTCAGAGGTTGGATTCAAGAGACAATGAGCACAAACATGTCTAGGACATGTTCTACAAGTGTTGCAATCTTAGTTTCAAGCCACTCCTGAACCAGGAGTTTTTTTTGCCCATGGTAGTATTTGATTGGCCAGCCAACTTGCCTGACCTTGTCAATAGGAAAATGAGATATACCAGAACCAACAACGCAGATTTGCTAAAGGATGCTATCAAAGCAACCTGGACTTCCAAGACACATCAGCAGTGACACAGGCTGATTGCCTCCATGCTTCGCTGAATTTATGTAGTAATTTGTGCAAAAAGTGCCCAGACAAAGTATTGAGTGCAGAAGTTAGCATACTTATAAAGCTTTTGCAGGTGTTTGAGTCAATTAGAGGTCTTATCTGGTCGACAATTCTGTATTATAAAAAAAATATGTATTCTATTATTTTGGATACTGGATTTTTTTTACCATGCCAAAGTTAGAAACAAAGAAGGCAAGAAATGTTTTAATTTACGTGTAATGTAGGTAGAATATATGAGGCTTTCACTTGATTTTGATTTGAATTAAGGGAACAAATTATCATTTCTTAGACATAAAACGAATTTTGAGATGCACTTGTATATCATGCATAAGACATTTCTACAGTAGGTGAGTGAGATTTGTTTCTCACATATTTGGCCAGGAGGAACATCGGAATTTAATTTGCATGCATGCTCTGTCAGAATGTTTATGGAAGATAAGTATCTGAGCAATATCTGATATTTTATTTGATAGAGCAATAGAATGTTTCCAATATCTAAAAAACTACAACTCTGGATGTTTGGTGTGTTCTGAACTAGCCCTCTCCTGCCCTTTGTGGGTTTTATTTCCAAAAGAACTGTACGCATCACAATGACTTCTTATCGATACTGAGCCTGTCGGAATTTTTTTTTTTCAGAAGTGATTTTAAATATTGACCTGGAACCAATGTCTCAGTCCCAAGGACTTATATATAATATAATTGTGCCGGGGGAGTAGGGTAAGTTCTCCTTCTCCATTGTAAATCGTTGTTAATCTAAGGAATTTGCTCTCGAAACTTTCCGTGTGTCCTGCTCTGTACAGACGTAGGAGGACATGAGGTCTTAGACCAAATTACCAGGCTTGAAGGACTCAGCAGGACTTTAGACAAGGACAGATCCAGACCATTCTTCTCACCCAGATTGTCCCTGTCCTTGTTCACATGGTCATGCTTCCGACCAGGAATTTGTTCTGGCCACTTTAGTCACAGCCCACATGCATTTATTATTAACTACAATTTGTACTCTTAAAATGTGCACCCGGCACAGCCCGATGAGGATTGGTAACCCCCCTGAGCCGGGGTTCAGATTGGGTGTTGGGAGTTTTGTAAAACTCTTTGTGACAACTACTGATTTAAAAGGGCTTTATTACTTAATTTGATTGATAAACACTTATCAGAAACAGAAATAAAGACAATCGAGTCAAAATGTGTGATTGAATCAAACACTGTTTGATAAAAGCTAGCCGTATTTGTTGTTCATAATTCTACTATATGAAGCATACTGAATTCTGGCACTAACTGTACCACCCATTATTATTGTGTTACACAGTATTAAAGTGAAATACACCAAGACTAGCATCCAATTAGCCTTTTCTGTAAAATTCAGTGTCTGAAAAGGTAGTCAACATTTCAGTATGAGGTCTTTCACTCCAGCACCGGCAGTTATTTTTCCCCCAGGCCATAAGGCTTCTCAACCAGCAACATTGATCTATGATCATATTGATTACATGAACACTTCAAATGCTCTGATTACTTTCTATGCACATTCAATGGACATTAGCATATTTTAATGTACCATTCATTGGCACTATTACACTGATATTTATATCGGAGTGTCTATTTGCACCCAGCAGAGAATAGCCGCATGGCAGCTAATTGGCTACTTACAACCACCCAATTAAATGACGTAATGCGCAAAGGAAAGCTACAAGGATACAAAAGTTGAATTTTGACAAAGGAGGACTTAAATTAAAAAGGTAATTAATGACAATATAACCTTTTCAACAAAGGTTGTGTTTTTTCGCTGCTGGTATAATTAAACAAAATTATCCAATGTGCTTTGTCAACTGCCAATGTTAACTATGCCCAGCTAATTTAGAAAATGTTAGCCAGCAATGATGAAGGCATACAGTAATTTTGCTAACTAGTAGCGTTAGCGTTAGCTAGCTAGCTACCTCTAACTGGCTACAGCTGAACATGCTTAACTATTAATATCCACCTGTTATTAACCTGTGGCTTTTTTATGCTTATGGAAAATATTGTTTATAAAAGCACATATTTTAGAATTGCCTTGTTAATAAGGGTCTGAATGTTTATGGTTTACAGCCCCACAAGGGTGGAACAGTAATTAATCTGTATAAATATATTTTATACAGCTCTGGAAAATATTAAGAGAAATTTGAAGTGAGTCCCCTGCAAATTGAACCCTTCAGTTCTTCACTCAAAAAGAATGCTGAAGCCTTGCTGAACGATGGAGACCTTTCCATGGTCCAGCAGGAGTGCATGGAGAGCCTCAGGGGATGGATCTTAAATTGTCTGATTGGGGCACACAATAACATCACTGATTTGTTTCTCTGTCTGCCGGTGTGTCTGTCTGTGTTTCTGTCCACCAAGAAAATGTCCCTTGTGATATGATTTTGTTAACAAACAAACACGCTGTTGTGGCAGAAATTAGATACATATGATCAACTTTTCAGAGGTGCTTTTAATGACCTGAACTTCACTTTATACATTAGTTCTTGTGACATAGAGTATACGAATAATAATTCCAAGGCTCAGCACAGATTTGCATGTTTTGTGCTCTATAGTGCTTGTGTGCATCATGCAGAAAATAACTCATAACAACAGCTGGAACCAATACTAGGTACAGTGGGGAGAACAAGTATTTGATAACCTGCCGATTTTGCAGGTTTTCCTACTGACAAAGCATGTAGAGGTCTGTATATTTTATCATAGGTACACTTCAACTGTGAGAGACAAAAATCCAGAAAATCACATTGTATGATTTTTGAGTAATACATTTGCATTTTATTGCATGACATAAGTATTTGATCACCTACCAACCAGTATGAATTCCGGCTCTCACAGACATGTTAAGTTTTCTTTGAGAAGCCCTCCTGTTCTCCACTCATTATCTGTATTAACTGCACCTGTTTGAACTCGTTACCTGTAGAAAAGACACCTGTCCACACACTCAATCAAACAGACTCCAACCTCTCCACAATGGCCAAGACAAGAGAGCTGTGTAAGGACATCAGGGATACAATTGTAGACCTGCACAAGGCTGGGATGGGCTACAGGACAATAGGCAAGCCGCTTGGTGAGAAGGCAACAACTGTTGATGCAATAATTAGAAAATGGAAGAAGTTCAAGATGATGGTCAATCACCCTCGGTCTGGGGCTCCATGCAAGATCTCACCTCATGGGGCATCAATGATCATGAGAAAGGTGAGGGATCAGCCCAGAACTACACGGCAGGACCTGGTCAATGACCTGAAGAGAGCAGGGACCACAATCTCAAAGAAAACCATTAGTAACACACTACGCCATCATGGATTAAAATCCTGCAGCGCACGACCCTCTGCTCAAGCCAGCGCATGTCCAGGCCCGTCTGAAGTTTGCCAATGACCATCTGGATGATCCACAGGAGGAATGGGAGAAGGTCATGTGGTCTGATGAGACAAGAATAGAGCTTTTTGGTCTAAACTCCACTCGCCGTGTTTGGAGGAAGAATAAGGATGAGTACAACCGCAAGAACACCATCCCAACCGTGAAGCGGGGATGCTTTTCTGAAAAGGGGACAGGACGACTGCACCGCATTGAGGGGAGGATGGATGGGGCCATGTATCGCGAGATCTTGGCCAACAACCTCCTTCCCTCAGTAAGAGCATTGAAGATGGGTCGTGGCTGGGTCCTCCAGCATGACAACAACCCGAAACACACAGCCAGGGGCAACTAAGGAGTGGCTGCGTACGAATGCCATGTGATAAGACTTTTACTGCTCATACGACACTATGTTATTTTGTACATTTTACAATATAAAGACTAATACTTTGAATCTCCACATCTTCCATGCAAGCTTCTATAATAATGCCTCCCCCCTGAAATGCATGTTAAAAGATATTTTTTTAATAAATACTATTAAAAGCACAGATGTTGAACTGGCTAAAATTAAGGTGTGGTTCATTTGTAATGAGCTCTATAAAAGTATCTTCACAAACTTCCATGTTAAGGTGGGTCAATAATTGGCTTCCAAATGGACAAATCGAAGTAGGGATCAAAACACACCAATCGTTTTGCTGGCCCAACAAATGTGACATTTGGATATTAGGATTGTGCTACCTTAACCCCAGATGAAAATAGTCACAGAATCTGCACCAGAGTGGATAAAAGGAGTCTGAAAACCAATACATGTTCCACCCTAAAGCGCAGTTGACCAGTGTTAGTATGCCCCTGCAAGTCTTAACAAGACTACAGCTGAAACACAGGCTTCAATTGTAGGCCAAATTTCTCTGTTTGGCATCTTGCATCAAATAACTGGAATTGTTCTTTTTTTATTAAGAGTGGAAGAGGAGACAGAATGGTATAAGACCCCATCTGGTTAAAGAATCTCATGAGAGAGAGAATGATTTTCCCAGCTGCCTGATAATGATTCCAATCATAGAGCAAGGTGACCCAAAACTATATCTTGTCAACCTAGACAGGGGGATATGGGGAGAGAAGGGCTGGAAAGAGAAAATAAATGAAGCACCTCAAGTTTGATTCTGCCGCTGTAAAGATTACAATGGGCATTCAGATTTTTCTCAAACAGACTAATAATGAAGTGACTACTAAAGCGCTGCCCAAGGAAGCTCCACCCAAACAAGTCAGCCTCCCTCTCCTCCAATTCGTTACTCCGCGGCCTGCGTAACATAAGCTCCGTCAATATGAAACACCCTCCCTCTCTTCCAATTTGTTCCTCAGCACTTATCTTTCTATTGGACTACTTCCTTGTTCCACAGGTCGTCATTGATGCATCTGACTGGTCCTCATTTTCCCCAGACCTGATTCCAATTGAGAACCTCTGGGATGTTATTGGTGCTTCTGACACTGCCTAGTAGCGCCACAGACTGTACAGGAGCTCTGATGCCCTGATCCAGGTCAGGGTGGAGATCCCCCAGGACACCGTCCCCTGGCTTATCAGGAGCATGCCCAGATGCTCTCGGGAGTGAAAACAGGCATGTGGGGGCCATACACATACATTTTTTTATTACAATACATTTTCTTATCATCATATCCATGTCATGGTGAAATAGCAGTTGCATAAAGAGCATGGAAAGGAAATTAGTTGGATGCATGTATGTACCCAGTTACAAGATGCCTAATCACAACTGAACACATCATCCCAAACTACCAACCATTGTAAAGGAGAGGATAAAGCCAGGTAATGCTGGAGAGAGATATAAGCATGGATGAATGCTTGAAGTTAGGCCATTTGTACTTCCTGAGTTCAACAATCTCTTCAAGAGTTATTGATCTGTCAGAAAAAGTTAAAGTGGTACAAAAGCTTCTGGAAGGTGCCTGTCTGTCCTTAAAACAATTTAAATAATGTCTGGCAAAAAGGTAGAAAAATAACTTCAGCCTGACAAAGTAAATCCCATGGTTGAAGTTGAATCAACAGTACAGTAGCTAGCTAGCTTTACTAGCAAACCTCAGATCCGGCAGCCATTTGCATGGCCTCATTCTGAAAAGTTTGCTTACGTAAGTTGCTAGGCAACCAGCGTTCATTGTAGCTAGCTGCCTATCGGCCATTGCGGTTATGTGTTTTACCACAAAAACCTTGCAAGACTCCCTCACTTAACTAAATGTCTTCCCAAAGATATTTCGGACATAAGAAACAAGGAGTTTTTTTGGTAAATCTCACAGTGAACCCTGGCGTTGTGTTCGACGACAACATCTGCGTGAGTCCCCAGCATTACCTGTGACCCTAAATAGTCCTTTGATAAAATGTTTGGGAATATTGCATTAATACTGATGCAGAGGGGCAAGTCCATGCTCTTCAAGATTAGATAACAGCAATGCTCTTCTTTGATTACCCTGATAAATCTATTTCAGCACATTTCAATTAGTGCTGATCACGGCTGCTAGAATCTCAACTAGATCAAAAGAAATGTGACACATTACTCCAGTAGTAGCCTCTCTAGACTAGCTGCCTGCTGAGGCTTGGGCAGATGTTAAGGTTTTATTGTTAACCTATAAAGCAATACATAAACTTGCTCTTAATTGGTCCATTCATATATACTTACATGATTGATGCACGATTAGTCAAATAATAATCTCAATTGCGATATTGACATATACAATATTTAAAGCACCAACTTTTCTGCATAAGATACTTGCGTAAGAGTGAATATCTCTTACTGAGGGCCTGATGATGACTACCCATTTATATACAGCGTAGTCATTTGACAGGAGGACTGATTGACCCTTGCTACGGACGAAACATATTAGGCGTTATTAGGATTTGTTGAGGATAGAATTTGCTGACTAAGAGCTTCAATAACTACACTATATAATACTTTTAGCTCACTTTCTGAAAACAGAGAGGCTTATTGTGCTTGACCAGTCACTTAGCCTCCAAAGATGAAGGGCAAGTCCAGCATCAGTTTTGTTGGTCACTATTTACAATAGCATGCAATTAGAATAAATGTTTGTAGCACAATCTCTATGTCATGGTGAAACAGAAATGTAATAAAAAGCATGGAAACTACCAACTATTGTAAAGAATAGGATAAAGCCTGGTGTAGCTAGAAAGAGATATAGTCATGGATGTATGCTTGCAGTTTAGCCATTTGTACATCCTGAGTTTAACAATCTCTTCAAGGGTTATTGATCTGTCGGAAAAAGTGGTAGAAAAGCTTCAGCAAGGTGCCTGCCTGTCCTTTGTGTGTAGTGCAAATAAAAATAGGGGTGGAACATTTCATGAGATTGACCTGTTCAGATTGGACTACAGAGGTGACAGACAACTAACAATGGAAATCAGCTGTAAACCAAATACCATATGATCAAGATTTCATGTTGCTATACACCACTAGAAAAGCTAAACTATTTACACATAGCGCTGTTCACGTTGTTTAGAAAAAAACAGCCGTTGACTGATTGGAGTCATTGTATTGGTAGTGTATAGCTATTAGCCACTCCTTGAATGTTGTGCAGACAATAAAGAAATTAATAGACACCACACCTCTATATAGCGTAGTGGTTAAAGACACAGGAAACCACAAATCAAATCCAGCCATGGATAACAACATTTATTCCCTCTACAAGAGGGCAGAGAGAACTGGGCTTCCCTTGTTCTTTTGCTTGTTAGAATACATGAATACTTAATAGATTAAAAAACAATGATGCAGTTACATTTCAATTAAATCTCTAATAACAATCAGCAAATACAACTCTGAAATCATAACTGGTGTATTGCAAGACTACATTTGACTGTTTTTAGACTTCAATTAAAGTTACATTTGCTTTGACATTCTTACTGTGTCTTTGAAAAACATTTGTCTTCAACATTCAGCTATTGCAATCGATCAATCAAATGTAATTTTACATCAGCAGTTGTCACAAAGTGCTTTTACAAAACCCCCAGCCTAAAACCCCATTGAGCACGCAACAACAGGGTTGAAGCACGGTGGCTAGAAAAAACTCCTTATGGGGGCCGGATTGATGGAACAAATCCAGAAAGGAACCAGGCTCAAAGGGGTGACCAGACCTCTTCAGTCTTTGCTGGGTGATGTTTTAAGAATACTATTAATAATTACTAAAGTCACATGGGCTGTGTCCAGAGTCTATAAAGCTTGACCAGATTTGCAGGACACGGACAGTCCAGGGTGGGTTGATTAGGGGGTCAGCAAGGTGGCAGCTGGAATTGTCAGGCATTGTCTAGATCTGGGTTGGGAGGTTGAGTCAGCAGAGTGGCAGCTGGAATCGTGAATCGTCAGGTATCAGCTTTTTCTGCAACCAGGAGGGCTCGGGACAAGGTCTTCTGAGCCTGGTACTCCACAGGTGTGGGCCAAGACCTCATGTCTTTCTATGTTGAAACGCAACAGGAGACAAGGACAATTTAAGTGTGCATTCCTTAGAGTTACAAGGATCTACAATGGAGAAAGAGAACTAACCCAACTCCCCCGGCACAATAATATTGCTGCATAAAACCGTGTGTCTGAGACACGGGAATTCCAGTTACACTGTGGCCCTATCCGGTCCCTCCTCTTCTGGCTGGGCCAGGTGATGATTATATGATTACATGACATTTTCGGCCAAGTCACTGGTATTGCATGTTCAGAACAGGTCATAAAATGCTGGAGGGCCTAGTCCATAGTCTTTAGGCAAAATCCAGATCAGTTGCACAAGCAGATGGACAAGGAAAGGGACAGCTTAGAGTTGTCAGGCCAAGTAGTCCTGAGGTCCAAGAGCTCTTTCTAAGGACATCTGAATTTGTTTGATTCAGACTGACCCTTGTCTCCCATCTTGTCTCCCATCTGTCTTGTTTGTAATAAAAAACAGGAAGCTAATTGAAGGAAAATAAGTTTAAGATTAAGACCATGACAAATCTCTAAGGTGTACAACTGCAAAAAGGTTCTGCCGACTAAGGTACAGAACTCACATAACACAAGCCAAGAATTAGTAGAACCAACACTGAGTCTGAATGAGGCTCAAGCTCTCATAAGAGACAACATAATGAAAGTAAGTGACAGAGACAAGAGGAGCAGAGGGAGGCAGGATAATTAAGGTTTAGACAATAAAGGGGCAATATGTAAGATTTTTACTGTACTACTAGCATAAAACCTAGCACAAATGACCAATTGATATCAGCAGTTCCTGTTTTATGTTAATGTTTTCAAATAATGTTTTTATTGAAAATGAATGAAATTAATTTGTAACAAATGAAACAAATTCCTCACTTGCAGTACTGTCCTACTACCCTAACCCACCCTAAACTAGCTAGTACAATACCGGCCTCTTTTGGTAAGGGAAGACGAGAGAGAGGCAAGCCAGGTTTTTGTTTGTAGTCAGGATTCTAAACAGGGCCCATTTAACCGTAAAAAGAGACTGAATGACTGTATGTTGTAACACTGTATTTAATACATGAGTATGGAAAGAAATATATTTTCTTCATTCAGACATTAAAGATAGGAGGAATCCATAGAAAACTGCTCTTAACGTGGTTATCTATTACTTTCCGTAGCATACTTAGTATGAGGACTGATCTGATTAATTGATTTACATAACCAGTGACACAAGTTTCTGTGCTTTAAAAAAGAAACATGTGAGGATTTTAGAGAAACAACCGTTCACAACCGTGAAATATTCATATTGCATATATATGAGGTTGGTCACGGGAGCCTATCAGGAATTATTAAGTAAAACGTGACTTAATATGAAAAGCTACCTATTTTTCTTGTTGCACCGTGTTAAGCTTAACACATTTGTGAAGATGCAGAAAATTCTAAACTGACTGATATCTGGGCATTCAATATATTTGTGATTGCTTGTATGTAATAATGAAACAGCTCCTTAGTGCTGCATGCATGCACTAAACACTCTGTCCTACAGGTCACTTAGCCCGTGAGGGTCTCTATCTATTATGAATGCTTTCTAAATAATGCAGGTTTATGGAGCTGTAATGGTGGAATGGAAGACAAGTCACACAAGGGAGAGCATGCTGTGGCTGCAAGATGAATGGAGCTAAAGAAACAAATGCCTGTGGCGGTGACATCCATGTCAACATGTATACAACTGTTTACCTAATGGCATTCATATAGATCTATGTACCCCACTGAATTAATTTAAATAATCCTGGGTGATTCTCAACAACATCTTTTTCAGTAAAAAGAAAATGTGTCTTAGAGAGTAAATCTTTTTAATTGTCAAAGATTTAATTTAAACTGTGTCTCTGAATTGAATAAAGAAGTACTCTGTACACATGATGAGAATATCCCTGGAAAATATGGGACAGGTGCAACATAAAACAATAAAACATTTGGTTCGGACATATTCCTGCCATCACAAATGACTTTAGTTGTAAATGCACTCAAGGAGTGGCACTTTATAAATTATGGGAGAAATTACACTCAAACATTTATAAAATGTCCATATTTGTGTAAGAGATGTTAACTAGGTAGACCTTTGGCCTGCTTTGTGATCTGACAAATTCACAATCTGGTGACGGGTGGCAAAGGAAACAGACACAAAGTGCGAATGAGGTGCTACATGCGTTTATTAGCTTAACAAAAAGAACCAATGTAAAGGCTACTGGCTGCAGGAAGTAACCGTACCGCCTTAGGGTCCCAAATTTGGGTAACGCAGTGTGTCGTTTTCTTTCACATTCAGAGATATTCAAAACACACAGACAGTTTACAGTCTTTAGTCCCTCTCCATTCCCCCTTCTATGGCTGCATAGGGAAAGAACTCCCCTTTCCCTCACTGAAATATTTCAGGCCATCCCCGCATTTAACTTGTGCTCGCTCTCTGGTCAATAACTGCAAGACGACTAGGATTATTTGTTTTAGCTTTATTGCCCTTTTAAATGGTGAGCAAATTGATCTATGTAGATAGCTAACTTTTTATCTTGTCTTCGAAAAACATTTATCAAAATAGCAGTGCACGTTTATAATAACACTTTTCAGGCAATTATTTTACATTAGTACTGAAATAGCAGATCTTAAAAGGATTGCAAAATTAGTTTCTGCCCGTTCAACAACTTGCGATTTGCATAATTTCATTTTCCAAAATGTGGACTTGAGTGTTGTATAGTTCCATCCTATCCTGCATATTTCAGTTGTCATAGAGTATTTTTAAGTTTTATTCACCATTGTTTTAGTTTTACATGCTTAAAGCTAAGCACTCATTGGCTGTGAGCAGTAATCATTGCCAAAAGGCAATGGCCAATATTTCAGATATCCACATGTCAGATGTAAACTGATAGAACAGAACAACAAGTACAAAAATGTGTGATATGCTTACACCATTCAAATTAAACAGGTCAGAATTTTGTTTCAAAAGAATGATGATTGCATTATGGAATGTTTCACTGTGACCTTTTTGAACAACTGACAAACATTAAGTTCAGAAAAGACTAAGCATATATCTTATCTTGTAACTGTACATTAAACATACAGTAGTAATCAACATGTTGACACTTTCAATTTAAGTTTTAATTGTTGTATGCATTGATTACATGACGCAACGCAAACCACTAAATACTTACTTAAAGATTCTTGATTTACTATGTTAAATAAACAAATTAATTCATTCAATAATTATGGTAATATTAAAAGAACAAAGTATTAGCACTTTAATCAAATAGACGTCTCACAGGCTTTGTGTAGGTGAGTCTATTTACCCAGATGTGCAGAGTCAGAGTTCTTTTTACATTTTACTAGATTCATCCAGAGGGACTTTAGTGCATAGATTTTAAGAAAGCCATGTGAAGAGCATAGTTGTGAGAGCATTCTAATTCATGAATTATTGATTAGCAAAAGACAGCGCTGTTAAACAGACAATATATATAACAAACATAATAAACAAAATGTACAAAAGAAAACCAAGGCATTCTGTAGCAGTTGCAGGGTTTCGGTAGAGCACAATGGGAGCTCCCCCAAGGGTGAGTCACAATAGTGTTCGAGTTGGTTGGAAGGATTGGGCATGCCTTCTAGTAGCATGCAGTGCCCAAGAACACAAGAGTTGTGTGTCAAGCCCATCCAAGGATATAAAGACTTGAAACTTAGGACATGACATCATGAACAGCACATGCCTGTACAGTCCCAGCTTTAAAGTGTAGACGCTCTTCTGCATTCAGATGTCCAATGTTCTACCCATATATGGGCATTTGTGTTAGGAGCTATACTAAAGCATGTTATTATAAACTACTGGTTGACACGGAGAAAATGCTGCCTATTATTTTATTTTCTTAGGTTGCAAAATGTGAACTGATGGGAATTTGTACTTTTCCATTATTATCAAATATAAACTGTATATATTTCTGTATATTTCCTGAGCTGTACTCACACTTCTGCAAACTGCCAACATAGAGAGAAAACATGAGTGAAACCTGTTGGTATGATTGTTGTGGTACAGCAAAGAAAAGGTCAGCAGTGGAGTCCGGACGCAGAAAATAGGCACCCAGCTTATTGGATTTGTTTGATATAAACACAAGGCGGAGCACTATATGATCATACATAGAATAGAGTAATAGCGCCTTCCTCTAGGCAGAAACAGTTGGCCTCGTCGGCACCTCTATAATAGAATAATTCAATGATACCAGGTTTTTACCAACTAGACACATAGAGCTATAAATATGGAACACCTGATACCTCACTCCCTCTGATTTCGTTTCATCATCTGTATTTGGGTTCTGCTATCTAACACCACTGATTTAGTGCATTAGCCCTCAGGCTTGCATCATTTAATTCATGTTAGTGTTTAAATGTTGTTTCTCAAAACAACCTCATGAAGTCCAATCCCCAAGTGTCTATTATTTACTTTGTTCTCTCCTGAGATACAGGAAGACAGGGTTTCTACTCTGTTAATACACAAACTGCAGCTTGAAATGAGCAAATGAATAAAAGGTACCCAGGGACTTGATCAAAGCAGACACACATAGTGCTGTGTCTAATGGAATTAATATTTACAGTCTTTCGAAAATCATTGTCTGTGAACACAGTAAGTTGCAGCATCCACATATGCAAGTTAAAACTCTACCATGCAAGGAAGACACCATATATAAACAAGAACCAGAAACATTGCCGCCTTCTCTGGGCCAGAGCTCATTATAGATGTACTAAGGCAAAGCGGAAAACTGTCCTGTGGTCTGACAAATCAAAATTATGAAATATTTTGGGAATAATTGGCAACGTATCCTCCTGACTAAAGAGGAGAGGGACCATCTGGCTTGTTAACAGCACACAGATCAAAAGCCAGCATCAATGGTGGTATGGGGGTGCATCAGTGCACTTGGCATGGGTGACTTGCAGATCTCTGAAAGCACCATTAGTGCTAGAGAATATATACACGTTCTGGAGCAAAATATACAGATTCTCCCATTTGTTTGGGAGAATCAACGTTTGAAACATGTGCTGGTTTTTTGATCACTCCACACAAGATTTTGGAATGACAGAAAAAAAAAAACGGATAAAAAAAATTCAATCAAAATAACACAAAATGTCATCATCCACCAGTTTGCATCGTATGCATGCGTCCAGCCTCACAAAGCACGTTTGTTTTCCGCTTTCTTCCATCCTCCCTTTCAATCCAAATGCTCCCTTCTTTCAGAAGTACTGTTGCAGGACCTGACCTGGGACATCTTATATTCATGTATTTTGAGCTTGTTCACTTTGTGTGAAACATTTTGCATTTAAAAAAACAGTCTTGCATTTTTTAGAGGATGTATGCTAACAATCAAAATCAACATAATGCACACCCTTTAAACCCAGACCACAACAGTCTCATCATTAAAAATATGCACGCAAGCAAAAATAAAACCTTTTACTAAATAATTGAATGCTCCGCTATTACTTTATTATGGAATTACCAGCACTCTCTAGCTGTCCAACAAAATTTGACAAGCTTCCTAATAAGACAAAAAAAAAAAACTGGATGGCTTGCAATAGTCCCACCAATGGCCTTGAAGTACAGCATAGTGTTCTGTTAATGAAAACAATGTTTTTAACAGCACCTAGAATCAAAAAAAGACTAAATTTTATTGTTAACACTCTGCCCTATGAGAAGTTAAGGGCATTTTAGCCATGAGTGCAATGGGATATGCAAAGTCAGGCGAAGGACGTGAGTACCAGCGACCGACTCCTCTCTGTCGAGTCTCTAATATATACATCATCTCCTGTGTCAGATGATCAAGTCACTGTCAAGCTGTGTCCTCTGACATAATTAAAATGGGCCTTCAGATTTCAGTACAATTCTGGGGCATATGTCTCCTAAATACCCTTCAGCCAATACAATCACACCTGACAATTAGTCACCTGCAGCCAGACTCCCGATTGTGTCCATAATTTAAATGTATTTTCAAACAATACCATAGTTTGGCATATTGAAATAATATGCCCGATAACTATTTTGAATAACTATTGCTGTTATTTTGAAAAACAAATTACATAAAAACATAATACCAATACCTTTTAATTGTATTTGTAAATGATATCATATTATATAATATAAACGCAAACACATGTCATCACCCATGACGTTTTCAAAGTAAAGGAAATAATAAAAACATCTTAATAACATAGGTTCAACATGGCACCAATCTATTTCATAATCATTCATTTTCCAAGAAACCTTAATGAGATGCTTCCTTTTCATAATCATGTTCGATTTGCCTGGAAGAGATGTACAGTACCTCAATACAGGCATGGTGCACTTCTGAGATATTAAGATACTCTCTGTAAGGGCAGGTTTGGGCCAGGGCACCACCCCTCCAGAAATGTGTTTCCGATCATCGAAAGATATTGACACCTTGTACATTTATTAATATGTTTGCCCTGAAAAACGTGCAATGGCTCTATCAGACAAGGGACTACACTTGAGGATGACTTGTAGTGCGATCAGTATAACATGGAGGTTTTGCACTTCAATGCATATTCTTCAGTAAAAAATATGTTCAACAGCCTCAGATGTGTAGATACGTTGTGAATGTGAACAATACAAATTTGACAATGTTTGGAATGTGTAGCCTTGCAGTCCCAAAGCATCCCGTGTTTCTCCCCTTCATTGGAAACACTGTGACACATAGACATCATTGCTACTCATAAGCCCGTAGAACAGTTTGTCCTTGCAACTTTTCAGAGTAGTGAGATGCGCACAAAAACATGTACCTTTACTGTGCATAAAAATGGTCACTTAACCTGGCTCTTCCTGCTTGCATTCATTTGAACTCCCACGCTGTAGAGCCTGTGCCCTGAAACATGCCCTGAAACATTTGTTCCCTTCTGACTGGACTCATGATTGAGTACATACATGAGCAATTAGGTCTGAATGCCTGGTTATTCCCACATTTTCTGATCAACATACTGAACACTAAAATATGATACTGTGTTGTTCACATCAGATAGTATTGGTCCTCTAGGGTGTAATGATACATTTAAAAAAGCAGTAGAAAGACATAATATGCCTTGTCGTGTTTCTGTTATTATTATTTACTGTTTCAGTTGAAAAAAGAAGAATTACATGGATTAAACTGAATGAAGGAAATACTGAATTAACACTATTAAAATGATGGCAGTATGATAGGCAAACACTAATACAAATGCTTTGTGCATATTTATATAGCTATATCCTTCTATAAATGGATGCCTTTTGCACCAGGGTAATCCCATTAGACCAAAGCATATCTTACATGTTTTTACAGAGATACACAGTAAAGGGCCAAGCTTCCAGGCATTCCAAAAATCCTCCTTAATCCAGGTGCTACCAAGGTCATGCTAAACAATAGAAAATATGCTTTGCTGTACCACATATACTTGTGTCTGGAGCCGATTCTGTGGTCTGTGAACATAATTGCAATGGTGTAGAAAGTGTTTATACCAAAACTAGTTTAAAGGTCATCAGTACAATTGTTGTTTGTGAAGGGTTAACACATGAACCATCCATGGACACATCCATTCATGACAATAGGAATTAAGGCACAACATCAAACTGATTCCACCATTTTGACTACTGCAAAATATTCTTTATCTTTGCAATATCAATGCTTTTATACTCAATGTGCAGTGCATCCAGTACAGAGTAACGAGTGGAGGACAGAGGAGCCTCTTAAAGGAGAAGTTACAGGTCTGTGAGAGCCAGAAATCTTTCTTGTTTGTAGGTGACCAAATACTTATTTTTCCCCATAATTTGCAAATAAATTCATAAAAAAGCCTATAATGTGATTTTCTGGATTTCTTTTCTCATTTTGTCTGTCATAGTTGAAGTGTACCTGTGATGAAAATTACAGGCCTCTCTCATCTTTTTCAGTGGGAGAACTTGCACAATTGGTGGCTGACTAAATACTTTTTTGCCCCACTGTTGAGATTCTTGTTAATGACATTTCTTCTTTTGCTTTGTTTGTGGGGTTATTCTTGCATTGTTGTTTGTAGCCATATTTCAATGCTGTGTAAATGGTCTTACATCTGAGGTGGCAGACACATTACATATTAGTAATTTATATTTAGAATTTAGTTAGTACATACATTCCCAACCAATATTCTGCCACACTATTCAAACGCTTCAAACCAGTGATTCAATGTCAATGTAAAACTGTGTTTGGTGGGTGTAAAGCAGGGGTGTCAAAGTCAAATGGACGAAGGGCCAAATAAAAAATTTAGCTACAAGCCGAGGGCCGGACTGTTCGAATGTTCATTGAAACATTTTTAAATGACGATATTGTCTAGTGAACCTAATTGAACCTACTGAAAACCTAACAAATATATTCCAATATGATCAGATAAATAAAGCAATATTTTCTTATGGCTCTGTCAGTAATCTTTAATTTTCAACAGACACAAAAGACAAATTTCCTTTATATAAAAATCCCCATAACATGAACATTAAATGAAAGAACCCGGTATTCAAGGCACCATCAGT
>JACXGK010001399.1:0-70633 GCA_016801125.1 Novumbra hubbsi | reverse complement strand
AATTAGAACAAAAGGAAAGCTACATGGAACAATGTTTGACCTGTCTTCTGACTTTAATAAATAGTTCTACTCAAAGAAGAAAATATGTTGTGAAGACTGAACTTTCTTTTGTCTGCGTAAAGCCAGTGTTGCTAAAGCTGCTTCAGCGGCATTTTACGGACGTACGACTTTGGTACAGGTCAATGGAACGCCGCTACACCTTTGTTAATCAATTCACAATTTCACTACTAGCTTCTCTCTATCTTCCCATTTCCCTCCTCACCACCCCTTGAAACATCTATTCCCATTCACTTTTACCTACTTCTTTGCAGAATTATAAAAAGTTAGAACAAGCCCTTGTTGACCTGTCTGACTAATTCTAATAGTGCTTGATTTTGCACACACATGGCAAAATCTACCGCATAGTCATATTGTCTTATGTCACTTACAGCACAGTTGACAAAATGAACTACTGTCATTTTCTCATTGTCCGTTATTACTGGTGTGCACTGGGTAATACTTACTAGCATCTCCAGTCTGAAGCCCTGAGAAGGAAAGATATCTCTCCGAAAATTGGATAAGCAGAGACAGGATGCTGAATTCAACAGGGGCTTGTGAAAGGACAAAAATAGGATCTCTACCTAGGTGCATCAGATCAGTGATTTTCCTCAATTTGATGTTTAATTACTTTCAAAAGGTTTGGCCTGAGGCAAACAAAAAACTAAACTTAATGGATTATCCCACAACTAATTAGGTTAATTGGCAACAGGTTGGTTACATGATTGGGTATTAATCATTCCAGTGGATGGGTCCATCTGAAAACTATTTTCTGGGCACACAGTTCGTTGCTGCATCCACAAATGCAAGTGAAAACTTCACCCTGCAAAGACAAAACCATACAGTTTGCAAAAGTAATCCAGAGTCCATCTTAAATTACCTCCAAGTTGTTTAAGATGGATTGAGGGAAAGGGGAAAACTGTCCTGTGGTCTGACAAATAAAAATTCTAAATTATTTTTGGGAATCTTTGAAGCTGCATCCTCCAGGCTGAAGAGAAAAGGAACCATTAAAATCAGAACCAGCTTAATTTCCAAGTATGTTTACCCATACAATGAATTTACTATGGTGTATTGGCGCAAGGACAGTAAACACAGTTTGTGATGACATGTACAATGACGTACATAAATAATAAACATTTAAATAATTAAATAATCTATTTAAACACAATAGGTACAAAAAATGTAAGACAAATGGATTAATCAGTCCATTTAAATTATTTATATATTTAAATGTTCATGAGATAGAAGAAAAACAAGCATAGTACACAGAAAATAAATTTGAAAGTGAATCAATGTAAATATAGGCTAATTAGCAGTTACTTTATGAAACTGCCAGTCTACCTACAGTGATTTCCTGTAAGATTGTGGTTGCTCCAAATACCATTTACATGATTAGTTAGTCAGTTTAGACAATTGTAATGTTTCATTGGACAATGGAAAACTAAGCATTGTATTTTAAAACACATGAACAATAGCATTATTTAAACATATTCTCTGTTGATTTATTACAGTAGTTATGGAATTTCTATGTTAAAAACAATGATATTTTTTATAAACATGTAGTAAGTACTTTCAAAGGAACAGAAATGTCTGGAAAAGTATGGCATTAAACAGTCGTTTTAATGAATTATGAACAAATAATTTCACATTAGAAGAACAAGCACAGTATTTCAGAGCACACGAAAAGTAGCTACATTAAGGCCAACACTTAAAATTAAAAAATGGGGGCGTGGCCTGTATGCCATTGGATGTGTGGGAGTTGCTTGTGGCCTGTTGTTTCAATGTTCCAAATTAGAGAAAAAGGTACCAAGGAGATCATGAGTTATTAGGCAGCTTCATGGAGAAGGAGAATACTAAGTGGGATTGGACACTTACAAATAAAGTTAAAGCATAGCACACAAGGTCAATGAATCTGTCCCAGAAATGACAGTGCAACATAGATAAAGAACAATCCTCCTTCAAATTGCCAATAATCAGCTGGTTACATCCTTAGTGCATCTGGGGGGGGAAAGGACATGATAAGATTCACTGAGAAGTCCTTAAAGTCACCTTAACCATTCCTTTAAAAACAAGCTTAATCAAACTTTATTACATTTAAGTTTAGTTTACGTTTAGAAAACTTAAATTATGTTTTGGGCCAATTGGTACACTAAAATCAAACCAACCATCTTATTATTGTATAAACTGCAGCTGCATTTACCCTGTCATGACCAGGGTTCTTGCACCTTTATAAGTCAGATTCAATGCCTGTTAACACCTCAAATATTTTTTAAGACCCAAACAATTTGTAAACACGCTAAGTTTTACCTACCTTGCCACGGTCCATGACGTTTTTTTCCATCTGCCTCAAATGCACCATCTGCAAATGGTAAGACCAACATTTTTTTATGTAATATCTAGAGGCATACAGAGATCCATCATCAGCAACCATGCCTCCTGTGTTCCAATGGAACATTGTTTGCTAATCCAAGTTTATAATTATAATATAACAGGGGCCTCCCACTCCTCTTTCTATTCTGGTTAGAGACAGTTTGCGCTATTCTTTGAAGGGGGTGGTACACAACGTTGTATGAGATCTACAGTTTCTTGGCAATTTCTCTCATTTTGATAAATGTTATGCTATTTAAATGGCCAAAAGTGTCTTTTTGCTTTCAAAAACAAGGACATTTCTAAAAGACCCCAAACTTTTGAAGGGAAGTGTATATTAATCACCATGTAAAGCTTAGAAATAGTGGTTACAATTGACTTATATCTTGTGTTATATACTGAAGTTGATACTTACTAGTGATGGACTTGTCAATCTGATGGGTGCCTGTTCTCCCCAGTAAACCTTGTTTTAATGCTTGATCTAAAAAAATTTAACACATTTCTTGTCATTAGTGGGTTATCAGTGTTGGAAAAGAGAATGCAAAAAGTACCTACACACACAACAGTTTGGCCCCCAAAAAATTTAACACCTGTCCAAGTTGTTTTATTTATTTAGTAAAAAGCACTTTGAGTACCGTTAAGGCAGAAACGCGTATCTGCAGTCCATTAACCATGTGTTTCCTCCCACAAAAAGGTAATTGTCATTTCCTGTGAAAACACAAAAATGTATGTGCATAAACCCATGGGCAACCAAATAGTGACAATGGTGGACTGTAGGCATTCACTTCTTTGTCAGGACAACATGAATAATTAATCACAGGATTATCATTGTATTATTGTTCCAAAATGCCATATCACGCTAACAAGAGCGGGATAGGCAGTTGCAATTCAAGGATTTTGTATAAGGTTGGCCCATAAATAATACAATGGGGCCTAAATCCTGGGGTCCCGCTGGAAGAAAATGTTTGGGGTTTTAAATTGTGAAGAAGCTGTGAATATTTCCCTATCCTGGTCTTTTCATAATGTCTGGGCGTCTTCTATGATAACATGAGCAAGTGAACAATTCCCTATCCATATACTTATAGATGCTCACGCATCCATATCAACATCCAATAGTATAATATTCTAGGGACTAGGGGAAATCAAAACTATAACTTTCAAGTTGATAAAATGTAGTTACAATACAACATGCATGTACTGCAACAAAATATTAAACTAGTCTGCAAGTTAACGTCCTTGAAATAGTGACTCACTAGATATTTCCTTAGCTAGCGGCCTCAGCTGGGTCAGCTATATATAAGCTAGATACAGATAAACAAGTAAATTGTATCGGTCAATAACATGATGACAACAGTTTGAAAACAAATCATGTGTAGCTCTAGTGAATTTATACCATGCAGCAAATTATCATAAACCGGATTTACTTACCATGAATTGCCTTGTGTAAATTGGAAGCTTGTCTCGCCAACTGCTACCCATAAGGTTTTTTTTAACCCCCCAAATAGTATAACAACAAATTAACCAGTCTTTAGTTCTCAGTTGACATACCACCATTTGCTTAAAATTTGCTGCTTGCAGCTATATGTATTATTATTATTGAATTGTACACTTTATTTTATTTGAGGGTCAAATAAAATAAACAGTTGTTTTCTACATACATACAACTACTAGACTACTTCAATATGTATGGCACTGAATCATATAAGCAAATAAGACATGATTTTCCGGACCTTTGCTTGAATTAATTTGGTCTAGCTAGACCTTTCTACATTTTAATTGAATACCACTGATCTATATATTTATACACTAAATATATATGTTTTCTAAATAACAGATGACTCGTATGTGGTAGCCCTTGCAACATCTGCTAATAGAGAATTGCAGCCTTGGAATGCAGGAAAAAAAAATAGCTGAACACGCACTGGGCAAGATGTTTACATTAAACAGAAATAAAATGGCCTTAAATCAGCGTTTCCCGGTGTGATTAAACCCACATAAAGGAAAAGTAAAAAAAGCAGGGTCCTGGAATTTGATCGAGCGAGGAAGATATAATTTATTTCCTCTTCACTGGGTAAAATTTGCCCACTCTGGTGCTTCTAGTGTTAAATAGCGTAGTGGTTAAAGATGCAGTCTGCCACACAGAAAACCATAGATTGAATACAGCCAGGGTCAAGAACATTCATCCCTTCTAATCTCAGCCTGAGAGAACTATGCTTGCCTGGTTCCTTTTCGTGTACCTATTTAGAATAAACTTGCAAAATCTCTGGCAGACCTTCAAAGTTACTTAGATGCAAGACAACGGGACAGTTTTTAGCCTTATTGACAAACATCATCCAGTGCCTTGACTGTGTGCTACATTTGGTACCAGTAATTAAGCACAAGGTGACATGCTAAACTGCATCTGAAGGTTTCAATACAGAAGTTTGCTATGTGTTACAGATGTCATTTATATAAAGAGTGACCCAGAATCGAATACTGAGGCACTACTTTCAACCTTAAAAACTTGACTATACCATCAGAATGGCTCGAGTTCTATCACTGAGATTATTCTTAAACCAGAAGCCATAGTCCCTTGCCAGTCCAAGTGAGGACAATTTCTTCAATAGAATGTGTGATAAACTGCTTTAAAAGCATAAAACATATCAATAAACAGCATCACACAACAATTGCTTTTAACTATATCATTAACAACCAACCTAGTAGCTGTAATGGTACTTTGCTCAGGCCTAAAGCCTGATTGATATTGGTTCAAGATACAAAACATGCAGCTGTTTTACTACCAGATATTGGTATGACAATTTTCAGATTGGATGATAGTTATCTAGGTTACTGGTGTCACCACCTTTATAGGGAGGGAGCACAGGGCGGTTTTCCATACTAAAGGGATAGACCCAGTAGTTATGTTAGATAAAACATTTGTATTATGGCTTCAGAGATTTGTCTTGCAGCAGCTATTGTTTCAGTCCCAGTTGCTTTCTTCAATCAATTGATAATAAAGCAACCCTGACATCATTGACATTGATGGGCTTAAGTGAAAAACCTTGAACATATACATTATGATTTATTTATTCCATCCTCATTTTCATTGTGAACAGCAGTGAAAGCTCTCTCAAAGAGTATATCATATAATGATGATTAAATGATCAACATTTTTAATTTGATCAGTAATGGGCCTGTGTCCACTATTTGATTAGTTCTGATTATTATTCTCTAAAAGTATTTACATATTTAAAATGTTGACTTTCGTATAAGCATAATACAACAATTTCCCTGATGTTTAGAATTGTGTCCGTATAAGCATATATATATAAGCATCGTATAAGCATAACAAAACAATTTCCCTGATGTTTAGAATTTTCTCCAATATTTGTCTAGCTTATCTAGTACCCATGCCACCTTTTTTGTTGTAAAACAGCAGACATATCATTGAATAAACCACAGGTTAGAATTTTTTTTACGCAAATTCTTCTTTATGGGACATGCCCATTAGCAGGATTCCCAGTAAAATCAGATAAAGTATTTACATAGTACTCAGATTTTGCTCTTCGTATAAGATAATACAACGGTTTCTCTGATGTGAAACATTTTGCCAGTCCGATATAGATGTGGTTTGCCTAGAGCAGATGGAGTTAGTATTCCCTAGGATAATCCTTCTATCGGTTATAGCTAAACTAGTAAAGATTAGGGGTAAGTGCAAAAATCTATACAGTATTTTATCATAATTGTTTTTCCCATTATATTTTATTGGAACACTGACACCAAGAGTACATTTTTGTATGCATGCAAAATGTGGGTACATTTTGAAAGTCACACAGTGCTCTAAGCAGGGCAAGTATTTCACTTGCTCCACTTGCCTACTCTGAAATCAAGTATGAGTATTGGCAAACACAAGAAAAACCGACCAAAGATGTTTTAAAAAATCTATGATGTTAAGTTTAATAGCTGTACTATGTCTACCAGGCGGCGCAATGTCATCAACAATGGTATTACTGCATTAAAAGATACATTTTCAGAGCCAAAAGAGCTGCTAGATCCCTCAGTTGCCACGTTGAAGTCCAGCACAGTCTCTTCGAGACCTCAAGTGGATGTTAAGCAGGACGGACGGCATTAGGGCCTACATCTTTCAGAGCGTCGTGGATGTCCAGTAAAACATTAACTGCAGATGTCTACAGGGCTTTTCTGTTTGTCTTTATGCAAGTAGCACAGTAAAGATGTTACATATGGTTTCTTTAAAGAATATATTATAGCTTGATAAATAAGAAGCAATAAGAAGCTATCCATAGCTTTAACTGTCGGAGCAGACATGTCTAGAATTAAAATATTTTATTTTCATTGAAATGCATGTTGTTGTTATAATTACAAAACTATAAATGATGTCAAACTTGGGGCAGTCTGGACTTTGGGAGAGTTTGACTTATACAGACATGGTCAGAATTGTTGGTACCCTTACATTTCATAGAAAGAATGCTTAATGCCTCCTGAAAAGTTATAAGCATGTCTTTGGTATATCATAGTATAAAGAAAGGGAGTTGTAAAAAAATAGAAATTATTATTCTACAAAGACTCTGATTCTGCAATGGCAGGGAAAATGTGTTGGTAAAATAAATGGATTATAGTGATATTCAAAAAAAGAATTCTTTAATTAGTATCACACATCTTCCAATCTTGCAATCAGTCATTCAGGCTATTTAAATGGAGAGAAGTAGTCACTGTGTTGTTTGATGTCATTGTGTGCATTACACTGAACATAGACCAGAATAGAAAGCAAAGGTGAGAGGATATCAGAAAAAAGTAATAGACCAGCATGGTGAATAGTTGCAAATATTTTAACCCTTTGGACCCCAATAGAATTCTAGAATGCTGCTCTAGATTAATGAGAATTCTGAAAATAAGTGATATTTTCTGACCCATTTAAAATATATAGCACAAAATCTAAGAACAAATTACAATAACAAGTTAACTATGTTTTAAAGAGCAATCCCCATCTTTAATTTGACACTACAGCCGTGGCCAAAGGTTTTGAGAATGACACAGTATACATTTTTATGATGGCAATTTGAATACTCCAGAATGGGAACACTCTATGAGTGATCAGATGAATTGCAATTCATTAATTAATTGCAAAGTCCCTATTTGCCATGAAAAATTACTTAATCCCCCCAAAACATCTATTCTGTATAGCCTAACTGACAAGAAAACAAAAGTGCATATTTTTTGCGAGACAGCAATCATTCGTGATCCAGACATCTAATGGAATCATAACAACGTAATCATGAGGCACAGAAATCTCAATTCATTATACTTGTGAAATTATTTGGCACATATTTCAGGACATTCAGGACACACGATCAAGTGAAGACATTGTCAGCAAAGCATAACGATACTGTCTCCAATATTGGCTCGCTAGTGAAAGTGTGACGTGGTACTGAACGAATGAGGACCAAGGCGCAGGGAAACCTTCAAAAAGCCTTTTATTTAGGCACCAACACATAGAAGGTTGTAGTAATCCAAGCCGTGTGCAACATGCACAGAGAAATACGGTAACCAGCCTCTCGGGCCTGGAATACACAGTAAGGAGACGAAGCATGTAACAGCTGACACTAATACACAGGGAGTTAAATACTAAGGTAATTAACAACAGGTGTGGAGGATTAGGGAGGGGTGCGTTCACAGGACATGGGGAAAACAGGACAAAACACACATGATGGTGACTAGAAGACCGGCAACGTCAAACGCCGGGGTGCCATGCAACAGGAGGAATGTCCGCCACCAGGGGACATAAGTACATACATCAGAAAAGCAGAACTTATTATTTGGTACAGAAACCTTTGTTTGCTATTACAGAGATCATACGTTTCCTGTAGTTCTTGACCAGGTTTGCACACACTGCAGCAGGGATTTTGGCCCACTCCTCCATACAGACCTTCTCCAGATCCTGCAGGTTTCGGGGCTGTCGCCGGGCAATTCGGACTTTCAATTCGGACTTTCAAAATCGGACTTTCAGTATCAAATTGAAACTGGGATTTGCAAATGGTCCACAGACGGTTCCCACGGAATAAAAGGTTGCCTTACCTGTTTTGGGAAAGGGATTCCCCGTTTACCCTGACCTCGCCTGGTTCCTCTGCGTGGCTGCGGGGCGTCCGGGGTTCCGCCATGACGCGGGATTGAGCCGTGCGCCCATCGCCTCTGGGGAAAGGTGGTAGAAAGGCACCCCAGGTCGCCTGGGCTCGGTTCGCCATGATGTTATCCAGCCTGATAGCCATGGAGATGAGCTCCTCTAGGTCTGCGTTGGCGTTGCGACATGCAAGCTCTTGACGAACCACCGCGTCCAGACTGCACAGAAATGCATTCGGAGCGCCCTCTCACACCATCCGGACGCAGGGTCTAGGGTACAGAACTCCATGTCAAACTCTTGCACCCTGCGGCTTCCCTGACACAGGACAAGAGTCGCTCCCCTGCCTCTCGTCCCTGAGGAGGGTGTTCGAAAACCGCCCGTAGTTTTCGGACGAACAGAGCGTAATTGTTCAATTCCGGTCCCGAGCTCCTTCATATGGAGTTCACCTACGCCAGTGCCTTGTCCGTGAGGCACGCGGCCAGCGATGACACCTTCTCTTGCTCTGACAGGGTGTGGGCGCGTTTGTTGAAGGCCAGGTCTAATTGTAACAGAAACCCCTGGCAGTCAGCCGCGTGGCCGGAGTACTCTTTCGGTAGGTGCAGAGGCCGTCCGCTGGAAACGGAGGGTAGTGGGGTCGAAACTGACAGCCGCAGCAGTATCTCTGACACCGCGTCTCATAGCTGACGAGCATCTGGTCGTGATCCGATAGACGCTGGTCCAAGGTAGCCTGAAGTCCTCCTGCTTGATCCATTCTTGAGGGTGTGTTATTCTGTGATGTGGTACTGAACGAATGAGGACCAAGGCGCAGGGAAACCTTTGAAAAGTATTTTATTTAGGCACCAACACATTATTACTTTGATAGTAGTTGTAGGCAAGAGCTTGAGCGAAAACACTCTTGTGCACAGGCATGGCAAAGAAAACGACGCACACAGTGCGTGTATAAATCAGCATCTGTTGTATAATGTCCTAAGGCATACGCCTAACAAGTAACAAGAACACATGGCGAGACTAGAAACAGAAGGGGTTATATAGCTGGTAAACAGCCTACACCTGTAGATGATTAGGGAAGGGTATGACATAGGGAAAGACATCGGGAAAAAACAGGACTAACATGAACGGCAATGGCTAGAATTCTGGCGACATCGCATGCTGGCTAGAGCTTTTTGGCAGTTCACCTCAGCTCTATTTTTGCAGACAACGTAGGGAAACTTTCAAAGAAAAGAACACCGTACCTTCATTAAAACACAGAGGAGGCCCGGTTATGATTTATTGCTGCTTTGCTGCGTCTGGCACAGGGTGTCTTGAATCTGTGCAGGGCAAAATGAAATCTCAAGACTATCAAGGCATTTTGGAGCGAAACATATAGCCCAGTGTCAGAATGCTCAGTCACAGGTCATGGGTCCTCCTACAGGATAATAACCCAAAACACGACTAAAGGAACCCAATAATAGATAAAAATACCACTAAAGGTCATGCAACCAAATATTTGGTAAAGGGTCCCGTACCATTTTATTATTTACGATATTATTTAGAACAAAAAAATCTAAAGCAAAGTCTTATTCGTAATATATAATATACAAGGGTGGATGCCAATTACTTTTGTAAGTTTCTAGTTATTTCTGAGAAAATTGTGTATTCTTTGTTTTTTGTGGAGTGGTACCAACATATTTATTTAAAAGCTTTTAGCATTTAGGATGTAGAATGATTTGATTTTTTTTCATGATAATATAACAGAGAAATCAATTGCTCTTTTGCCTTTAGCAAGCACACTTTGCTAGTTATTTCATTGAATTAGAGTGGTGCGAAGTTTTACACTTTTTCAGTTAGTTGGTGAATTGATTACTGGTGGGTGTAAATGACATGTCCGGAATAACAGTTTTTTTATCGAATCCCCCCTACTCTTTCAGAAGCACACCCATCAATTATGAATATGCTATCACACATTTTCCTTGAATGCACCAACACCAACCGCCACCAACCAGCAAAAAATCTGAAAATTCAGGAGTTCTAAATGGACAAACTATTGGGACACCTACACATACAGTGGGGCAAAAAAGTATTTAGTCAGCCACCAATTGTGCAAGTTCTCCCACTGAAAAAGATGAAAGAGGCTTGTAATTTTCATCATATGTACACTTCAACTATGACAGACAAAATGAGAAAAAGAAATGCAGAAAATCACATTGTAGGATTTTTTATGAATTGAATTGCAAATTATGGTGGAAAATAAGTATTTGGTCAATAACAAAAGTTTATCTCAATACTTTGTTGGCAATGACAGAGGTCAAACGTTTTCTGTAAGACTTCACAAGGTTGTCACACACTGTTGCTGGTATTTTGGCCCATTCCTCCATGCAGATCTCCTCTAGAGCAATGATGTTTTGGGGCTGTTGCTTGGCAACACAGACGTTCAACTCCCTCCAAAGATTTTCTATGGGGTTGAGATCTGGAGACTGGCTAGGCCACTCCAGGACCCTGAAATGCTTCTTACGAAGCCACTCCTTCGTTGCCCGGGCGGTGTGTTTGGGATCATTGTCATGCTGAAAGACCCAGCCACGTTTCATCTTCAATGCCCTAGCTGATGGAAGGAGGTTTTCACTCAAAATCTGACGATATATGGCCCCATTCATTCTGTCCTTTACACAGATCAGTCGTCCTGGTCCCTCTGCAGAAAAACAGCCCCAAAGCATGATGTTTCCACCCCCATGCTTCACAGTAGGTATGGTGTTCTTTGGATGCAACTCAGCATTCTTTGTCCTTCAAACACGAGTTGCGTTTTTACCAAAAAGTTGGTTTTGGTTTCATCTGACCATATGACATTCTGGCAATCTTCTTCTGGATCATCCAAATGCTCTCTAGCGAACTTCAGACGGGCCTGGACATGTACTGGCTTCAGCAGGGGGACACGTCTGGCACTGCAGGATTTGAGTCCCTGGCGGCGTAGTGTGTTACTGATGGTAGGCTTTGTTACTTTGGTCCCAGCTCTCTGCAGGTCGTTCACTAGGTCCCCCCGATTTTTGCTCACTGTTCTTGTGATCATTTTCACCCCACGGGGTGAGATCTTGCGTGGAGCCCCAGATCGAGGGAGATTATCTTGTGGTCTTGTATGTCTTCCATTTCTTAATAATTGCTCCCACAGTTGATTTCTTCACACCAAGCTGCCTATTGCAGATTCAGTCTTCCCAGCCTGGGGCAGGTCTACAATTTTGTTTCTGGTGTCCTTTGACTGCTCTTTGGTCTTGGCCATAGTGGAGTTTGGAGTGTGACTGTTTGAGGTTGTGGACAGGTGTCTTTTATACTGATAACAAGTTCAAACAGGTGCCATTAATACAGGCAACGAGTGGAGGACAGAGGAGCCTCTTAAAGGAGAAGTTACAGGTCTGTGAAAGCCAGAAATCGTGCTTGTTTGTAGGTGATCAAATTCCTATTTTCCACCATAGTTTGCAAATAAATTCATAAAAAATCCTACAATGTGATTTTCTGTATTTTTTTTCCTCATATTGTCTGTCATAGTTGAAGTGTACCTGTGCTGAAATTACAGGCCTCTCATCTTTTTGAGTGGGAGAACTTGCACAATTGGTGGCTGACTAAATACCTTTTTGCCTCACTGTAACACCAAGTATGTATGACATCCCCATGCTTCCTACAAGATTTTAGAGTGTGTCTGTTGGAATTTTTGCCCATTCTTCCAAAAGTGCATTTGTGAGGTCAGACACTGATTTTGGATGAGAGGGCCTGGCTCGCAATCTCTGTTCCAGTTCAACCCAAAGGTATTCAATAGAGTTGAGGTCAGGGCTTGGTATGGGCCAGTCAAGTTCTTCCCTTGCTTTGTGCACAGAGGCAAACTGTTCCCACAGAAGTTGGAAGCGTAAAATATTCCAAAATCTCTTGGTGGAACTATGGGGCCTAAGACTTAGTGGAACTACGGGGCCTAAGACAACCCCAGAAAAATAACCCCATAGCATTATCCCTCCCTCACCAAACTTCACAGTTGGCACAATGCAGTCAGACAGGAACCGTTCTCTTGACATTTGCCAAATCCAGACTCGTCCATCAGACTGCCAGATAGAGAAGTGTGATTCATCACCCCACAGAACATGTTTCCACTGCTCCAGAGTCCATTGGCGGGTTGCTTTACACCACTCCATCCAATACTTGGCATTGTGCTTGGTGATGTAAGGCTTGCAGATTGACCATGGAAACCCATGCCATGATGATCCTGGTGCACAGTTTTAGTGCTGATGTTATGCCAGAGGAGGTTTGGAACTCTGCAGTTGAGTTTTCAGCACTATGCATTTCAGAGATCCGCTCTGATCCGTGGTCTAACACTTTGTGGCTGAGTTGCCGTGGTTCCAAAACACTTACACTTGATACCACTTACAGTTGATTGTGGAATATCTAGTAGGGAAGATATTTCACAAACTGTTGTAATGGTGGCATCTGAATTTGTACAGTGCACAAATTCAGTGAGTTCTTTAGAAACAACCCATTCTTTCACAAATGTTTGTAAAGGCTGCCTGCATGGCTAGGTGCTTAATTGTATATACCTGTGCAATGTGACTGAATGGCACCTGAATTGAATGATTAAGGTGTGGCCCAATATTTTTTCCATTTAGTGTATTAAGAATGCATACAACAGACGAATGATTGACCTAATCTGCTGCTTATATATTTCTTTTTATCCTTACTTGCATAATCCAGGTAAATACCTATTGAAAACCATGCACAGGAACTTGCTTATTTACATAAAATGTCTAGTATATGTGTAACATGGCAGCTACTTAGTGCTATATAGTACATTACTGTATATTATATACTTCCAAATCATTATCCTTCCAGGTTGACAGTGGTGAATACCAAACAACGTCATGCAGACCAAAGTCAAACATTCCTCAGCTGTGTTGTTCTGGCAGGAAATGATAAATAGGTGATAAAAAACTAGAGACTTATGAGATGGAAGAAAATTCACAGCTACTCAACACTTCAGGAAATATCTGCACTGGTACACATTGTACAGTTTTGTAGTGAAGTGTGACAGTTGGTATTAAAATAGCTGGTATTATCATGTGTTCACAATTAATTGATTACTGTTTTTAGATTTGGGATTTGCTGTTTAGCTCGTAGTTTTGCAGAAAGAATTGCAGAAACTTGAATAAGTATTTATTCAAGTCTGTTTACTCTCATCTACATTATGGCATTAGCCAATAAGGCCTACTTGTCAAGACTATATTTAGTTGATTGCATACTTGTGGATTTATGTTAGGGTTTCTGCCATTGTGCAAAATCTGTAACTGATTTTACCCATGTCACGATGTTCTGTTTTGAATTCCAAAAATGTTTATGACTGATTCCTAAATTCATTAAAGGAACACTTTTAAAATGTATAAAAAAATCTTTTTTTATTATAGGAAAGATCCACTGTTATACATATTTGGAATTTTTATTCAGGTTTCATATTAATGGACATAGTAAATAGGTAAATTGAGCAATGACATTTGGTTAATTTCCTAATAAAGGTTATTGGTTATTGCTGACATTAGAGGCCTCTTTAAAAACACACTATTGCAGATTGTCATTAAAGAGGTTGCAGAAAACAACCTTGGCTTTTATATGCTGAACTAAGAACATTTTGTCCAGTTGCATAGTCGTCATGATGGTCACCTGAAACTAATTTTGTAGTTGCATTTAGTTATTTACAGAATATGACCTCAGTTTCACGTGGTTCTGTCAAATTATATTTTGTCCAACAGACCATTTGCTTTCCGGACCATTTGCTTTGTTCCAATTTGGGCTCTGTTGGTAATACCACACCCACTAAAAAGTGCTACATCATCCTACAGTACTGTCCCTAAGCGTTAGCTCCAAGCCCTTTTGCACTGCCATTAAGAATACACACTTTACTATGCGATTAGGATATCAATTTATTTTGTCATCCATTTGAGGAGAATGAAGTGACAGGCTGTCTACACTCCCATGTAATTTATTTGTGAAATATTTGAGAACATTGCAGATCTTCATTATAGGTTTTTGGATATACCCATGCGGTCAACCTGATTTTAAATGTTTTATTATGTATAGACATAGTAAATATATTTGTTTATTTCTAGTGATTTGCATTGTGTAACTGAGATGAAATTGCAAATCAGTGATATGTGAGAGATGATGTGTGATTGGCTAAGGCTTCACCCTGTGAAAAGCATAGGGATGGGATAAGGTGGATTGAGGGCAGAAGGAGGGGATGTGTACTTTTTCCTTTCAGTGTCCCTGCTGACAGGGACTGAGAGTGAGCATTGAGAGCAAAGCAGAGCCAGAGAATCAAAACACAGCATCTAGGCAGACCATCCAGCTTGCAGAAACTCCTCTGCAGAGACTTAAGGACAGAGACTTGACTACAGAGAGAATTACTCCTCTTCCAGCAAACTGCCTTCCAGGCAGCCACAGAGGTTCCAATATCGACTTGGACAGAAGGAGCAGTGAGAGAACAAGAGCATGGACAGCGCAAGGTCTATCCAGCATGAGATCACCTCCCTGAAAGGTACTCTCCTATTTGTCTTCCTCTGTCAAGCGTGCTTTCGGGACAGGACTGCTTCCTTCCCACACAGTCCCTAGGAGAGTGTGATTCAGTGAAGAAAGTTGGATCAAAGGAAACATTATCTCACGTTCTCTCTCTATGTTCTTCTTTTGCCTTTTTTTGACAAAATTGAGAATAAAGGAAGAGAACCTTTTTTTGTTGAGCTAAGACAGATTCTGGGTTTGGGAGGGATTGGGGCTGTTGTTGTTTAAGCGCACAGGTTGTTAACACCCACATGAATATGGGTTAACCGGTACATTGTGATGGTGTAAATTCACCAGAGAGGTAAGAGGTGGGAGCTTTCTGCTGCTGCATGCGGCACGACCAGTGAGTCTGCGCTACAGAGGGATCTGCAGAGTGCTGCTGCATCCCCGCGGCAATGCTTATGATATGAACCAGACATGTGATGGGAGGTATCCCTGCTTACAGCGGGCAAGGGTTTTTTGGAAACCTTCAATGGTTAAAAAAAGTTGACTTTTCGCAGGGTTTGTTTACATCCTAGTGTCAGACACTGCACCCCGCTCCTACCCGGCTGCTAATTTATAATTTTCACTGTCACTGATGATCAACTACTTGCAATCTGTGGTATGAGTAATGTTTTTAAAATACAAGTTAGAAGAAAAAGGAGGGTAGGCTATGCCAGCTATTTTTAACAGTGCTTTATTTTCTGAACAATTTGCATTTCTTTTTGCAAATAGCATTGGCTGAGTAATAATGTTTTAATTTTTTTTAATCATAAATAGCAGAGTGGGAGTTTCAGTAATATTAATTAGACATGTAAGAAGCTGACATTAATGTTAACACCTGGACCTGTGTCACATATTCCTATTACAGATATTTCATGAAGAAATACATGCATGCATGTCATACGCTTGGTAATGCTAACTTCAACCAAAATATTTTTTTCATAGGCAATCTATGAGCAAAATACAACAAACCCTTTCCTGTACATGGTAGCAAATAACTGTAGTCTCCATGTGATGATGGGAGGCCATCAATTGGAAAACAGGCTTAGTGTTAAGCAACTAAGTAAGACAAAATTGTCTAAATGTAAGCCATACCTTTTGCTGTCCTGACTCAAAGTCCCTTAAATGTCTCTGGCAAGTGATCTGTGACGGTCTTGGACCTGGCATATATCCCAAACATCACCCTTTCCCTCAGCCAAATTGGCTCTGGTAAAAAAAAATAGAGTACTCAGTGAGAACAGATGACAAAAGCTTGCTCACTCTATAGTATGTTACCCAATGGAGACACTTAATATGTTTAACAGCACTTGCTTAGTTGGTTTACTTGCAAGCATCGTCACCAAGGAGAGTACTGCACCGCATTGCTATTTCGAGGCATGCTGTATTATTCACACAGCTAACAAAATGATCAATTCATCTTTATATTTCACATGCAGGTTTATGTACAATCTATGGTATTATGTATAATGGCAATAAGGCAATCCATAATGTGTTTTGTCTAATAACAGCTCTTTGAAAATTATCACAAAAGCACTTAAAAAAGCACAATAAAGTAAAATGACTACGATAGAGTAGGTCAAGTTGAGACAGTTGCATGTATGAGCAACCTATGTTAACAACAGATCTTTGTAGAATACAGTTAAGCTGTAAATAGTAAAAAAAACGTTAACCCACACAGGTCTATCTATGGATTTGCTCATGTTATTGTGTTGCCGGATTCCAATACATTTGTGCTAGCTGTATAATCTTTATTTTATTGTGTTCAGCAGAATCTTGCAAACCAGGCGACATATACGGTAAATCCATAAGGGAGAGCCAGAGGGACACCCTGGTCATCATCCGCTCAGACACACAAGCCTTAGATATAGACAACTCCCTCCAGTGGCTGTTGTCTTGTCAAAGATATGATCACCATCACCCAATGGTAGGAGCTAAAAACTCATAATGAACTAACATTGTATATGATATGTTTAGTTTTGCTATAAGATGCCCACAAGCCATGCAATTAACCAAAAGCTAATCTATGGATTCAGTGGATACCTCACCCAATGCACTTACAAATATATATTTCTTTAAAATTAAAATGTTAACCAAAAACAAAGTTCTACATTCAGTCTCTGGAACAATGAGGCAGTTTTAGTTTTGCTCCACCTTACCCAAAGGCGGATCTACAATATGATAGGAAGACAGTGCTCTTTGGAAAATGGACAATGGGTGTAAAGAATATGTTTTCCCAAACTATAAGTAAAATGAATACTTATCTCCCACATTTTGGATACAAAATAAAAAATTCAGAAAACTTTTGTCCCCCTCACATTTGATGGAAAACGTGGTACATTTTGTTGATTCTGATTTCATGCACATTAACATTTAAAACACTTTATTTTTGGGGGGAAGCTACATAGGTCCTGCAACCATATCAAGATACAAAATTATCTATACAAAAATATATCTAAAAACAATTGCATACATTTTGCACCAACAGAGTTTATTGTTTTGGGAACTTTATGCATTAACAAAAGTGGTTTATTAAAAAAAACTAAAATCTGATGTGCAGTCAAGCAGATCCAGAGAAGGAAAAGCCGCCCCAGATCTTGACATAAAAAGTAAAAGTAAAAAATAACTCATAACCAGCTCATTCTTATACATTTGTAAGTCAGAATGTAAATTATTTACACATTATAGGGGATTGTATAAATGTTTTAACTTTTGCCCTTTTCTGGCCTGTAATTCATTTATGATTTACAAATCACAAAAACAATGTGGCCCTCCATTTAATTTTAAAATCTTGTTGTGGCCAATGAGCCAAAACGTTTGCCTTCCCCTGGTCTAGAGAATAGACTTCCAGAATCCTTCAGGTTTGTCAAGGAGGTCTCAGAAAAAATGTGTAGTTTTGTATTTTCTTTTTTTTTTTACCACAGATGCTTCTTCTTTGATTCAGTGTTCTTGTTATTGTTGAAACATGCAAATCTTAAGATGATTGCGTTGGTATTCATCTGATTTCTTTTGGGTCTTGGAGATCTTGTTGATCTTGTTGCAGTCATGTTAAATTCTCTCCATTTGTAAATGATTTGGCACCCAGAGCTCATATCTTTTTAAGATTGTTCGATATCCTTCCTGATGTGCTCTCATTAACCTCAGAGTCTCTACTCACCCCAAACCTTGGGAGCACATCACTCCCACACTGTACAACCTTGCTCCCTGTCTAGTTCCTCATCAGTTATAAGATCCTGCTTGTCACTAACAAGACCCTCTGTGAACCCCCCCCCCCCCCTCCCCTAAACCTTCTTCACATACACCCCCCTTCTTATAGTCTCTGCTCCTCTGACACAGGACTTTGAGATCTCATTTCCTCTCGGCATGGTGTGTTTTGCATTCACATGTATGGGTAACACCGAACAGACCTGGGGCCGTCATTATAAAACATCTTACCACCAAGAGGCCTCCCAAATATTTGTAAAGGATTCTAGCTAATAATGACCTCCTATAATCTATTCGCAATGCTGCAGTGGCCAACTTTTACAAAGGAATGGGGTAAGGAACTTTTAAACTATGATAATAGGCGTGGTGGACCCATGTGCTATGGATGATGTTGTGTTCCAAGAGCAAGCTTACTGATTCTGCCAACAGGGATTGACTGATGGGGGAGGGTGTCTGTCAGTAAATTTATCATAGCAATTATGAAGAAGAATGTTGAAACGAAAGGTATTTGAAGTGTCACTGATTAATCATGAAACCAAGAATGATATACTAACTAGACAATTATAAGTTCATCTTAATGTCAGCTTCTTACATATCTGTCAGTTTGTAAACAAATGTGTGTTTATCTTTTAAAGGTGAAATAATTTGCACAATAATGTGTCCCATCCATAGCAATAACTACACGGTGTGGTCCAACTATGGCCATGAAGTCGGCTTTGTTTCTTTGAAGTTGACGAACATCAATAGGAAACCGTATGAATCGTTGGATGATTTAGGGTCTGAAGATGGCATTTATTGTTTTTGATGTATTACTGACAGATGGCTTAGATATACATAGTTTGTCTGTGCTGTATTAGCTGCATTTTCCCTGTGGCCAAGTAGTGTTGAGTTGTCACAACCATGATATCCGGTGTTATTAGTTTTTGTGACAGCATCCATGACTATCTAATCATAATACATTCACGATTATGGCACCATCTTTTTAAAAGCGCAGTATAATTAAATGTTAATAAAATGTCACCTTGATTATGAGGCATTGTTTGTGAGTCCTCTTTACTACCACCTATCTTTTCAGTTTTAGGAGCTGGTTTCAGCGCTAAAACGCTTTGTGATATACTCTTTTACCAAATATATAAGAGTTTAACCACTATAGAGCAACACCCTGCATACCAACACCTTGCTGGAGGCAATCCAGGAGAATAATATGATCAGCAGTATCAAAATCAGCACAGGTCAAGCAAGAGTTTCCAGAATCACAGAACAGCAGCAAACCATTCAGCACCTTCATAAGTGCAGTTTCTGTGCTGTGTGTACCCCCGAAACCTGACTGAAAGTAGTCCAGCACATTATCTTTCCTTAAAAAAGAAGAGAGCTGAGACAGAACAACCTTCTCTAGACTTTTTGACAAAATGTTTTATTTAGAGACAGATCTAAAATGTACACAATCAGTAGGGTCCAGATTAGGTTTTTTAAAAAGGTTCGAATTGCTAAACGTCAGTAACTAGCTCTTCTGTACCCAGAGAGGAGGAGGTTGTCTCTAAAAGGCTAATAAAATGTGATGCAATTGTGGTAACTAGCGCCAGAAGGGGGGATTGTAGTTGAGTAGGCTGCGCAAAACGCATATAAGGCGATGGGAACCTAACTAATTCCGGTCCGTGGAAAAGGGTGCACCCACGATCCACGTTGCAGACAGGTCTCGTGATTGGTTTTATTGGAACAATAGGTAAGAGTAGGGCTGTGTTTTGTTTGTAAGGGTTCATGGTCTGTTATTGATGTTGAAATGGAATGTGCTGTTTTCTTGAAGTATTTCTGGGTGTTGCTGCTGGGTTGATTGCATACATACAGTAGCTCACAAAAGTGAGTACACCCCTCACATTATTGTACATATTTGATTATATATTTTCATGTGACAACACTAAAGACATGACACTTTGCTACAATGTAAAGTAGTGAGTGTACAGCTTTGTATAACAGTGTACATTTGCTGTCCCCTCACAATAACTCAACACACCACTATTAATGTCTACACTGCTGGCAACAAAAACGAATTGGGCCCAATTAGCCATTTTCCCTCCCCGGTATCATGTGACTTGTTAGTGATAGAAGGTCTCAGGTGTGAATGGGGAGCAGGTGTGTTAAATTTGGTGTCATTGCTCTCATACTGGTCTCTGGAAGTCTCTTGAAGTTCAACATGGCACCTCATGGCAAAGGATCTGAAGAAAATAATTGTTTCTCTACATGAAGATGGCTTAGGCTATAAGAAGATTGCCAAGACCATGAAACTGAGCTGCAGCACTGTGGCCAAGACCATACAGTGGTTTAACAGGACAGGGTCCACTCAGAACAGGCCTTGCCATGGTTGACCACAGAAGTTGAGTGCACATGCACGCACTGTAAGTGCTCCGACCATACGCCGCACACTGCGTCAAATTGGTCTGCATGGCAGTTGCCCAGAAGGAAGCCTCTTCTCAAGATGAAACAGCATGCTGAAGACAAACGGACATGGATTACAGGAACCATGTCCTGTGGTCTGATGAGACCAAGATAAACTTATTTGGTTCAGATGGTATCAAGCTTGTGTGGCGGCAACCAGGTGAGTACAAAGATGTGTCTTGCCTACAATCAAGCATGGTGGTGGGAGTGTCATGGTCTGGGGCTGCATGAGTGCCGCCGGCCCTGGGGAGCTACAGTTCATTGAGGGGACCATGAATGCCAACTTGTACTGTGACATACTGAAGCAGAGCATGATCCCCTCCTTTCTGAGACTGGGCCGCAAGGCAGTATTCCAACATAACAACCCAAAACGCAACTCCAAGACCACTGCTTTGCTAAAGAAGCTGAGGGTAAAGGTTATGGACTGGCCAAGCATGTCTTCAGACCTAAACCCTATTGAGCATCTGTGGGGCATCTTCAAACGTAAGGTGGAGGAAGGCAAAGTCTCTAACATCCACCAGCTCTGTGATGTTGTCATGGAGGAGTAAAGGAGGACTCCAGTGGCAACCTGTGAAGCTCTGGTGAACTCCATATCCAAGAGGGTTCAGGCAGTGTAGGAAAATCATGGTGGCCACACAATATTGACACTTTTGGCCCGATTTGGACATTTTCACTTTCACAGGGGTGTACTCACTTTTGTTGCCAGCGGTGTAGAGATTAATGGCTGTGTTGAGTAATTGTGAGGGGACAGAAAATTTACACTTATCCAAGCTGTACACTCACTAATTTACATTGTTGCAAAGTGTCATCTCTTAAAAGATATAATAAAATATTTACAAAAATGTGAGGGGTGTGCTCACTTTTATGAGATACTGTATATTGGAATGCATATGATTTGGCATAACAGGTATGTAGGTATGGCTAGTTTCCTTTGAGGATAATTTTATAATGTTGGTTATCAAAATAAAAATAAAATTAAAATGGTTTTAATATTTGTTTGTATTCTAGCAATAAAGGGAAGTTGCTGCTCTTGTTATTGTATAAATTTTCATGTTAACATATGTTTGTTAGGTAATTTTAGTTTTTGTCTAGTCTGCCTGGGTACGTGAGCGGTAAACAAGGCAAAATAAAAAAATTACTGCCTTTCGGGGGCAGACTAGTTCATTTTCTTTTCTTTATTTGTTATCTTGTGTTTTCCACTTTCCTTTCCCGTCCCCAAAAATCATTGGGGAAGTTTGTGTCCTGCTACCAATAAACCTTCGCACAATTTCTTCTACAATGAATGGTGATTTATTAGCATAACCTGTTAAAACCGGCACCAGAGATTTTGCAGAGGGGTTACACAACACAATGAAGGCAATAGTAAATTGCCTAGCAGTGGATTGATCGTATGCCTGAATATAATAGGTTTAGGTAATGGTTATATGATCTGTTAGACCAATATAATCTAACTGAACATTTAAGACAGGAAATCCTAAAGATAGAACTAGATCAAATGTAAGGCCATGTTTGTGTGTAGGGCTAGTTACAGACTCATCACTTTTCTGGAGGAATGGAGCATTATTTCATTGAGCTGTAAGGGTACCAACAAATTTGACCACATAATTTTATCTGTATTGCAAATCAAATCATGATACGGTCATGTAAAAAATCATGTTTTTTATATTTGGTTGTGGATATGTAATCTTCACTTCAACTACAGATAAAGGTAACCTAACTTAAAAAAATGCATTGAACGATTATACTTTCCAAACATGTTTTCATCCAAAAAACTAAGGAAATGCCAATTCATAGTGCAAAACAAATAAATACACCCCTAGCTTCAATTGCTGTTGTTCCCATTTTGACCATAACTTTGTGGGTACTTTTTTTTATTGTGTCTTGCATTGTCTTGGAGGAATTTGTTTTAAATTATTGTTTGCCAATGTACTTAAAAAATATTAAAATCTTCTGTCGGACTGCTTAAAGATTTCTTTTGAACTTATAAAGAAAATAGTGGGGAGGTCATCACAGACATGTTTTAAAGTAATATAATATATTTAAGCAAGGCAAGAGTGTATGTGGCTCATCATCTTAAACAATATGCATTGCAGTGTTTCTGGTTACTTCACTTAGATGTAGTCAATCAGACTGTACAGCACAAACATTATGTTAGTACAAAAGTTTTATTAATCTGCAAATATAATGCTGCAATTCTCACATTACAACCAATAAGCATTTATCTAAACAATTTGGTTATTTTGCTGTCTAATTAAGCAAAATCTCACTCCACAGGGAATATAGGATTTACATTCTTGTATTTTCAAGTGTTCAAGAGTGTAAAATAAGTCACTATGAATTCCTTATGACAAATTTATTAGCTCAATTTTTAATTAACCCAAAATCATTTTCATGAAATACTGTATCTCACAGTTGGCCCATAGGCCCTGACCCCTGATATAGAGATTTATTGCGAAATGACCATGACTGGGACAAAAACAATCAATAGAAATTCAGAATGCAGATACGTCAATAGCCCTACAGAATACTGTCATACGTCTCTGGGGTCATCAGCAGACGCCATCGCATTTAGTCACATGAGGTCTGCATTCTAGCTGGCACCTTATTTCCTCTGAAGTTTACTACATTTGACCATGCCATTGACCAAAGTGGTGCAATGTTGCCGACCAATGAAATGGGAATTAGGGTGCAGTTTGGAACAATGAGAAAGGTATTTGAAGTGTTGATTTGAAGGAGTACATCAATGTTTTGATAAGTGACATCTGTAATATCATTTATAAAACAGTCTAGCTTTTACTGGAACTTTTACTATAAATTAGGTTTTGCTTTGGGTTACACAGAGTTGTCATCAAGCATGAAATGTCTGGTCTAATCCTAGTTTGCTAATATAAGGCCTGAACTCAGGCCCGGTACAATAAAAAAAAAAAAATAATAATAATCCAACCCCCCCCAAAATATTTTTACATTTCTATAACCATTAAAAAGGAGTTGTCATTGTCCTTAATTATAGTTTAGAGTTAGTGGGTAATTACCATCTCCTTCTGAGATCTGGACTGCAGTGTGTAAGCTGCTTTCTGCAGAGCTGGCCAAGGAGCCTATGCCTGGAGGGCATCGACGTCGTGAGGAAGTCCATCAACTTAAAATAAACCTCTACTTTTTAGTGCACTATGCTTTCTTAGGATACTAACTGTATCTTAAAAAAGCTAAACTGTTGGTTGGATGATTGCATGGTACTATGTGTTAAATAAGCGGCATCCATTTGCGAGCAACAAAGTGGACTGACTTCACTTACTCTGAGAGTATAATGAACACGGTGGAGTCATTCTACATTGCTTTTAAGCACCTATTTGAAAAGGGCATGTTCCTGCTGAATTACATACAAAATGTTTTTCTTGATAATGTAAAGAGCAGGATTAGTAAACATGATCATGATCCAAATTAATTTTTGGTTGTATGTAGTATTATGAGGATCATTAGCCGAATTTTGTTGAATATTTAAAACAGTCAGATTACATGTGTTTTATCGATGACCTGTTTGGCACACAGGCCTACTCCCAAATCTAATTCAGTTTGTTGCATATCAACGTTCTTTATTATTATTATACTTTATTTAAATAATATGATACGTATTATTATTCTATAAGTGTATGTCATCCACAATTTTTTATTTATGTGTTCTTATTAAATAAATTACATTAACAAATGTACTGTAGCTATTTGATTGGTATCACTCTGCTACTAAATCATATTTAATACAATATAACAGAACAACCGATTATTTTGAGACGGGTGCCCCTGGGATCGTTTCATCTCTGCTGTGTTCAAGTGTGAAAAAGGCCACAGAAACCTTCTGAAGTAAAAATTGGCCAGTCATGGTAATGTTCTGTGTTAATGAGCAGACACTCCAGTATAGGCTGCATATAAAATGGTTTGCTATTCCCAAGCTCTACGCTTGACCAATGGGCTTGTCGGGGCTCTTCAACATTAGTGCGCATTGTAGGTAACATGGCGTGATTAGGACCTAGGGACAGTGAATCAGCATTTTTTTTTTTATCTCTTGACGGTTCCCTGCACTTCTTGGAAACCAAGCAAGATTTTTGTTCCTATCAGGAAATGAGATGACATGAGAGATCACTACATATCTGCTGCAGGATGCCACAGGCGGAGCAGAGTGAGTCAGCCACAAATAGCAGCTGGGTCTGGTTGTGTGTACGCATGTGGAAAGTTGTTTAGCATCTGCATTTTCATTCCAATCATTTATTGTTTGTGGTACCAGCTAATTTAGTTAGGGTCACCGAATACTCATAAGATAGCCAATATCAAAATACTGATACAAGTATAGACTCAAATGGTGTCACAAATGTAATTTAGAACCGCACAATGGAAAGCAATGCATGTTGTTTTGTGTGTGTTTGTGTTAGATTGTATTTGGTGTGTTAACAATTCACAGTACCAGTGGTGTCATGAGATTGTGTGAGTGTGTGTAATTCAGGCGGTAAAGGCCCTGAGCAATAATGTGTATTGCATCAAATATAATTTCCGACTCGGGTGTAGAGAGGCAATGCAGGACAGAGCAGACACTCAGTTCAGGGCCTGGTAAAACTTTTTTGCGGTTTCTGATACTGACATTGAAATTGAATGTTTCAACTGTGTTTGATCTTTGGAATGCTATTGACATTTATCACAGATAGAATAACTGAATTTGACAAGAATTACAGTTTAGTCGATTGCGTCAGTCTTAAAAAATGACATTGGTGTTCACCAGATTCCAGGTAATAATCCTAATCACGACACACCCAATAAATTGTCTTACCAAAGTGATAGACTTCTAGGGAGCATAGGGTCCCTTCATGTAGTATGCTATTTTTGTAACACACACTAGTCTAGTTTAAAATAGCCCAGAGGGTAAAATCCTTGCTCTATATCAATTAACTCTCTGTCTCCTTGGAATTCCAGAATGCAGTCTGAGTGATCTATTTGATCTATTTCCACACTGATGAACTTGCATCTCGCATGACAGCGGCATGTTGGAAATTGCCCAGCTGGATCATGGTTCTTGGGCAGGTGGCAATGAGGGTTGCGAAATACGGATCTAGGGAGAGCCATTTCAGGAACTGATGCAATATTTAAAGCTTTAAAACAGAATTGACTGCTTTTCTGCTGTTGTGCAGAATACATTTCAGATGATTAATATTTGTTTTAGTTAGTTTTGTGTGTTAATTCATTTAATTTTAGCAGTATATTATGTGAAGAGATGGCAACCTATTGGCAGTGTAAACTGTTCTAGCAGGTAGTATCAAATCTGGTTTTAGAATCTTCAGTTTTTTGTCAAAAGACCAGTGGCAGTTTGAGTCAGGACGCCCTTAAATCAACACATTTTGTATGTGCTCTGTCCCGTTGTAGCTGATTTGTATACAATTTATTCCTACATCTGCTGCATTTCAGGTGAAATTGCATCCATAATTCAACACATTCTCTGGAAACAACCATTCCTTCCTCTAATCTTCAACCCATTGGATTAAAATCACATTCCATATGTTATACTTTATCATTAAATTGAGATACAATCTGAGTTTTGTAGGAGAGGATATAAGGAGAATTTAAACCATTGACTCGGTTTAGCATTTTTATATTTTTAGGATTGTGGGTAGGAGAAACCTTCCCCCAGACAGTACGTAATAGATTGCCATATTTTTCATTTTCCTTACACCACCCAATAGATGGCACTGTAACTAAAGTTACTGTTTTGAAGATGTTATATTTTAGCTCCCTGGGGTTGTGTTCTTCTAGCAGCCCAATTTTATTACTTTAATTTACTATGTTTTTCATCATAATGGCTTTGGTAGAATTTTATTTATTACACAATATCATAAAGGATTGTGGTTTGTTTGTGGATTTTTTCGTATATTTCTTTGAAGTGGTCATTTAAAATACAACTTAATTTTTATTTTATTCATAAGTTAACGGGAGGAACACAATGTTTTTGGGGGATTTTATTGAGAGATGATGACAGAACTTGCTGTGAATTGCAAAAGTGCATGAGGTATTTTATTTGAATACTAATGTGTATTTATGTTTTTTGTTTTTTGCAGGTAAGTTGCTGATCCAGTCCTGTTGTATGGCAGTTGGTATAGCAGGGTCATCCTAGAGCCGGGTAATGAAGAGGCATGTGCCATTCTGGTATATGCATGTGTAAAAGACTGTAAGACTTTTCCCATGTGCTGAATTTTAAACCTTTATCCCAAACAATTTACCTAAATTGGTCAATTAAAAACCGTTCAGATTGGTTAGTTCATACTGCTTTAGAAGTTGCGTGCTATGAGACTGAACTGATCATTTGAAAACATGTGGTGCATATTTAATTACAATATTAATTAAATATGGAGTGACAAACGCTTTTCAATATGGCAGTCTGAGGAACGAATCTGGGTTTGGCGAATGCCAGGAGAAACTTTCCTGCTTGATTGCATTGTGCCCACTGTGAAGTTTGGTAGAGGAGGGATTATTCTATAGGGTTCTTTTTCTGAGGTTGGCCTAGGCCCCTTAATTCCACTGAAGTGAATTGTTAATGCCTCAGTTTACCAATCCATTTTGGAAAATTCTATGCTTCCAACTTTGTGGGAACAGTTTGGTGATGGCCCTTTTCTGTTTCACCATGACTATGCCCCAAGTGCACAAAGCATGTCCATAAAGGCAGTGTGGATGAACTTGATTGGCCCGCACAGAGCCCTGATCTCAACCCAATCGTACACCTTTGGGATGAACTAGAACAGAGATTGCGAGCCAGGCCCTCTCATCAAACATCAGTGTTTGACCTCACCAATGGTCTTCTGAAAGAATGGGCAACAATTCAAACAGACACAAAATCTTGTAGAAAGCCTTCCCAGAAGAGTGGATGCTATTATAGCTGCAAAGGGGGCACCAACTCAATATTAATGCCTATGGATTTAGATGGAAAGTCTCCTGTAGGTGTAATTTGTAGGTGTCCCAATATGTTTTGTCCATATAGTGTTTACTATGCTTAATTTTAAGGCAGCCTATTTCTGCTTATTTCCTAATTTTTTGCAGAAACTCTCATTTGTTTCATATTTAGTTTTTGTCGATATTAATTTAGAGCAGTTGGGTTTATCTCTGAGACTATTTGTCTCTATGGTGAGGTGGTATGTATGTTGAGGATTGTTGTCCTGGGACAGCAACACTCAGTTTCTTTTGCATATTTAACAGTCCATCAAGTTTGTCCCTAAGAATAGACAGTGGCAGCTCTAAAACATTCTGTGTCAAATTACTTTGCAGTCCCTGTTGATGAACTTAGGTCTTTTCTCTGGCTTTGTGTGAGATGGTGCTCTTGAATAGGGATGGGGTCTGTCTCACCACAATGGGGGAGGATATCCCTCTACTTTAGTAGGCTGTGCATTCCCATCAGTGACAACAGTGGGACAATGTGGGTGTGGGAGACTTTCAGCAGCCTAGTAGAAAACAAATCCAGAGTGAACTGTGGGAACTGACTTTCCCAGCTATAAAAAACAGATGAAGCTTGCAGAACCTGAGAATGGCTGTAGTCTCTTAGTTGTTGCTGCAGAGGGATTGTGCAGTCTCATGAAAGGATTGTTGTTATTTCTTTTCATCCAGACTGGAACAAACGTATTATCTCCTCAGCTCTATATCAGAGTACTGTCTTCATGGACTAACACTGCTCGTGTCCCCAGGAAAGGGCGGCCTTTACTTCAAAGCCACGTAGGCCTTTCCTTTAATATTTGTCTTTTTCTTATTTCATCAGTATTCTATTGATCAGTCTTTTTTCGAATAGATTTTTAAAGGCATGTTTACATTTACATATAAGTTTAGACAAAAGTAATATAGCAGATGCTTACCCAGAACAATTTGCATTCATATAGGTGTCAGAGACACCTAGAGTAGAACAATGCTGACTGTACGTAGATTTTTTTAACTAATTTAACGGTCTGTAGTGATATTCAGCTGATTACAAATTAATGGACCACGAAGGCTGAGATCTTTACAGTCTTTTGACTACAGTAAAGCATTTTATTCTTTACATTGCAGGCTTGTTAGTATGCCCAGCTTTTAGTAGAAAATGTCACTAAGATGATTTAATGGTAAAATTAAAATTTTGCAAAGCTAATGGTGGTACCAGTTTAGTAACTTGGAAGCAATGCACAAAAGCTTTTACGAGGATTTCTCTGACCGCAGCTCACTGTACATGCACAAAGTAGCAGGAAAGACTTTTTCTCTTAATAATACTTATTTAAGACAGTATGTATCTGATGCTGTTGGCACTTCAAATCTGCTAGCCCTTAAGATTTTTTATGATAAGATTTATTCTGAATAAAAATACAAAGATCACATCACTTCCAGGAAAAGTTATTGTCCAGTGTCTTTTTTAGCTGGCCAATAACAACCACCTATTTTGCTCATGTTTTAGATAGTTATGATGAGTCATGTTGCCAAGGCAACGGCAAGGGAATCTTGACACACCACACCCTGCTGAGGGTTTGATGCTGACTCACTTTTGATGTATTTGCCTTAGGAGAAAATTATATGAAATGTCTCATTTTCACACCTACATCTCTTATTCTTGTTGCTATGGGAGCTTCTTGTTTGTTTTCATCCTTTTCGATTGACATGTCACTTTGCAGTATCACATACTTGGAATCAGATCTAAAGCTACTTACTTCCTACTGGTTGGCAGCAGTGCTGGTTCTACTGTTGCATGTGGGAGCTGTCTCAAATATGAATAGGGCTGCTGGTCTGGAAGCAAGCCGCCATCTTCTGGCTGCCTGGTCAGCCATTTTGGCAAAAATGTAACAATGCTGCTTTCAACTGACTTTTACCATTGCTATGATGGTTCATAGCCATCTTTTTTTCTGACTAGGCTTGTTTAATCCTTTACCTAGCTCTTCCTTATTTTATTTTAATAGGGAAAAAATAATAGGAATCAAATGTATTATTTAAATGTGTGTCTTTTTTAGTTGACCCCTGTGTTACATCCATAAAAACATTGAAAATACATCAACTTAATTCACACGCATACTTATAGCAAATAATTTAAAATGTAATAATCCATGCCATCTGAAGTGTATGAAAAACAATGTGTTGTTCTAAAGCTTTAACACTAGAAGCGCCAGAGCGGGCAAATTTTACCTAGTGAAGAGGAAAAAAATTGTATCTTTGCTCCCGATCAAATTCCAGGACCCTGCTTTTTTTTACTTTTCCTAGATATGTGTGTTTTATCACCCAGTATTTTTTTATTTTCAAAATCAAACAGAGAAAAACTGATTTTAGGCTATTTCACTCCTGTTCAATGTAAAATATTTTTTTTAAAGTTCTGCCATTTTTTTCCTGCATTCCAGGCTGCAATTCTCTTTTCTATCAGCAGATGTCGCAAGGGCTCCTGTATACGAGTTTTCTGATATTAAGTGTATAAATACATAGATCAGTGGTATTCAATTAAAATGTATAAAGGACCAACTAGACCAAATTACTTTAAGCAAAGGTCCGGAACATCATGTGTTATTTGTGTTATGATTCAGTGCCATGCATATTGAAGTAGTTGTATGTATGTAGAAAACAACTGTTTATTTTATTTGACTCTCAAATAAAATAAAGTGTACAATTCAATTATAATAATGCATATAGCTGGGTTACTCCCAAAAATCTGGGACAATTGACAGACATGTGTACCGCACACATACGCAAAATGCGGAAGCAACCTATTCTTGTTGTGGGGGTACTGGTGGCAATAAAACACCTGTGTGAGTTAGAAAAAAGTTACTAAAAGTCCAGTGAGTAGTTTAAAGTGTTTGATTGACACAGATATCTGGAAAAACATTCGAAAATACATGGAAGAGGGATCTGAGCTAAATTTAGTTCAGATTGACAGATGCCGAACTAAAAGCATTAATGGGTCTTATTTATTTGAGATGTGTTACTGGCGGTAAAAGCATGCAACTCAATGATTATTGGACAGCCGAAATGAAAATCAAAAACTCTGAGATATCGTGCTCTATATGGGTTTTGATGACAGGACCACAAGCACTGCCCGCCTTGTGACTGATAAATGTGCGATGATATTGGAGGTATTCGATAAGTTTGTGAAAAACTGTGCAGTGAAAACATAACCGTATTACATGAACAACTGTTCCATCGCGGTATCGCTTTACTCAATACATGGCCAATAAATCCGACACATTTGGCGCCAAAAAAATACATGTTAAACGCCCAACGCTATTTATGGAAAGATGAAAGTAGGCCGGCTGGTCAGCGGTTAGCCAAGAATATTGTTATGCTTCTGCGAAAAGGAGATGTAAAGTCAGCGTTCAATGTTCAGGGAACAAAACTTGTGAGCTCTGCCAGACAGGTTAGCGATTTGCCTTGAGACCAAATCTATTGATTCGCGATGCGGTCTTTAGGTGGGGGATGGGTGTATTTTTTACTAGCATCAAACAAAGAAACACTGAGCACAATGCAATGGTCAAGACTAACCTATTAGAGAATCCACTAATACACACACCCATTAGATTGAGCATTTTCATATCAGGTGATTTCACAATGTTTCAAACGTAATTTTAATAGCGCCTCCTTGTCCAGCCTATTGTGTAGTAGGGAGATGATTGAAAATGAAGGTTATGCTATGAAGTATAATTATATATTATTATTATATTTTATTATATATATTATGCGTTATTTTCTCCGCCACTTTTGTTCTCTTTTTAAATTTGTTTTTCAATTGGTTCTTTTAAATGCCACTTGTTTTATTTAGTGATATTTGGGTTTTGTGAGCAGGTTGATTTATTGTAAAATTTTAAACGTAACACGGACATTGGCCATAGATAGACAGTAAGGTCAATGCGCAAGACAATCTCCTTGACATCGCCAGTTCAGTTGCCAAAGTCATTCTGACATCATATTTTCTTCTTTGCTATTTGTATTATTCCACCAATTTCCCCACTGCAAGGTTTAGCGCGATGGTAAAAAACGGGTATAAAACGAAGGCAGACCAACGTCTTTACACATTGTAGTTATTGCAAACTTTACACACTTATTTCAAATACAGAGCAACGCTGAATCAAAACACTTTGGCACCGGAAAGAGACACCCAAAACTTTCTACCTTAACTTTGGATCCGTACAAGAAGCGCCATCTAGCGACCATTACGTGTCAGTAAATACGTCCCTGGTTGTAGACTCATGGGCAAATTTTGCCTTGAAATTTTGTTTTAAGTGCCTTCTCCAGACTGCCACTTCAGAATCTAATGTGGGTCTAATGTTGTGTTTTTATCCATTTGTCTGTGCTTTTAGCTGTATGTTGTGGGTCATTATCCTGTTGGAGGACCCATGAACTGCGACTGAGAAAGAGCTTTCTGACACTGGGCTGTATGTTTTTCTCCAAAATGCATTAATAGTCTTGAGATACAATTGTGCCCAGATTCAAGTGCCAGATGCAGCAAAGCAGCCCCAAAACATGGCCAAGCCTTCCCTGTGTTTAATTGTGGGTATGGTGTCTTTTTCTTTGAAAGCTTCAATGTGCCTTGCCAAAAATCTGTCCAATGGACATTCTCCCAGAAGAATTGAGGCTTGTCAAAGTGCATTTTAACAAATTCCAGTATTGCTTTTCTATGTTTTTCTTTCTGTCCTCCTGGGTCTTCTCCCATGGAACCCACTTTCACTCAAGAAGTGACAGATGGTTCACCTTGGAGTTCATCTTGAGTTTATTCCTTCGGTTCACTACTTTTCTCAGATCACAAGAATGGAGACATGTATGATACTAATTAATGAAACTAATTTGTTTAAAATATCACTATAGTCCAGTTATATATAATCTTTTCTAAGGGGTGCAAACAAATGGTCCAGGCCATATAGAATATCTTTGTAGAGTAAGCAATAATTCATCTTTTTTCATAGCTCCCTTGCTTTATTCATACCAAAGGCATGCAAGTAAACATGTTACAGTAGCTTTTTCTGGAGGATTTAAGCAATATTTCAATCAGCTGGAAGGGTACCAACAAATGACCACATCTGTATATCATGCAAAGTTAAACTCCTAGGTGCTGGGTTCAGATGGTTGGGAGGTGCCAAACTCATAATAAAGCTTTTGTCTTTTTCTGTCCTTTTTCTGTCCTTCTTTTTCTGTGAGGGATTTTGTAAAGTGTGCAATTATGCCCCACTACATTCAATATTGAATGTGTGAAAATGTAGATCAAAACCATTTTCTTTGGACCAATTTGGAATACAATCAGTCCTTGTGACATACTTAATGCAGGCCCGTTTCTTACTATGCGTCTGGCACATTTTCATGTCATTGGGATTGTAAGAAAATCTCTACCAGAATTTTCCCACCGTAAATCTCCAAATGTCAAAATGCTTGGTTTAATGACTTGAATAAAATCATGTGTCCTTAAATTCCTCTCCGTAAATAAGTGTTAGAATGCCCAAAAAAGCTTGAATATACTTATCGTGAAGTAATTAAGCAGCCTAGTTTATTGTTTTCCAACAGAAGGCCTATTGTGTGTGGCCTATTTGAGAGAGCCAGAGGCTATACCTCTGTTTTTTCTGCATTCCCAAGGCCTCGGTCACCCTCTCCATGGCAATCCCTTTTTCTTGATGTTGGGTTTGATATTAAGCCTGTTGAATACTGCCAATGCCAAACTAAGGTGTATTTAGTAGACTTTGAATGTAGTAAACATACTAAAGTATGTTGTACAGTCAGTGTACATTTGCCTCAGTTTAGGTTTCTGTGTTAGGGCCACAGTGCTGAGATGAACCTGCTAGATAGTTGACAGAGACTGAGATTGATTTTGTTTGCTTCACCTGGGAGTCAGGTTTTTTCTCCTTTTGTTGCGCGATTCCTTTTTAAATTGTATTTGCTGATGGTCTACAGCAGGGGTCTCAAACCGGTTCCACGGAGGGCCGAGTGTCTGCAGGTTTTCACTCTCACCTTGTACTTGATTGATTAATTCACTGATTGGTTAGGTCTACCCTCATCTGGTTATTTAGGTCTGAACCTGGAACCAATTTACAGGAAAAAACTAAAACCTGCAGACACTCGGCCCTCCGTGGAACCGGTTTGAGACCCCTGGTCTACAGTATGTTCGATAAGCCATGTTTATCATTTTGGATGGACGCTTCTCCTCAGATAAAAATGAAAATGCATTTCAACATTCAAAATTCATTAAAAGTTGCTACAGAAGGCATAATGTTTCTCTGGCACTTAACATTCTATGTTTATAATGCCTAAATCTGTTAGATAGCTCCCATTGGATGCAACTGGTTGTTTTGTTTTCATATTGTGTGGGTCCTAATTGGTATCATATTCCCTCTAGTGTTATAAATGTAAACAGAACCATATAGAACCTGGTTGAAGTTGTTTGAAGCACTAACGTTGTACAGAAAATTAGAATATAATTTCAAATGAAACCCAAAATCACTAAATATGACTCATGTGTAAAATATGTAAGGGCTTCAAAGTATAAATTATTTCAATGTGAATAATTGAGTAAACAGGTTTAGGGTGTTTCAACTCTGCTTGTAGAATGTGAATTTAACGTTAACGTTTACATTTAATGTTGAATCTAAACAATAGGTTGCAATTGGGTGTTGTTGTGTTCTGTTACATGCTATGGTTCTTAGACACACCAGTGAACTGCAGAGGGCAGTTTGAGTTGACATGTGCAGCATGCTACTGGTTGGGTACACCACACTACACTGATGGTTTGGCTCACCCTATTGTATAGACATGCGATTGGTTGACAAGCAGTGGAGAAGAAATTAGGAGGCAGTGGAAGCCACAATTCTTCCATCTTGCTTTGATAAATTGTATTTCTGCAAATGCATATTTGTAGCCCTGCAAAATGGAAGTAATATAGTGCCTACAAATAATTATTTCTGGCCGTTTTCTCAGGGGATGCTGACAATAAAAAAAAATCATACTTAATGGCTTTGCCATTAGCATTCACACCATTCTGCACTCTTTTAAAACTGCTAAGGGAAACGGAATGAGCACTTCAGGATATACTTTTCCAAAAAAGTTTGGACGCTGCGTAAAATGTAAATAAAAACTGAATGTAATGATGTGCAAATCAGTTAAACCCTATTTTCAATAGAAAATAATACAAAGACTGTAATGGTGTGATAGGAATCCAGAACCATATGCAGACATTTGTAGGAATAAACTGAGATTTATTTAAACAACACGTTCTGATAAAACAGGCAACCGCTGGGCAGGCCCCGGAGGGCTGGACCGCTGGGCAGTTGCTGGGACGATGGCAGGTCGCCGGGCAGGTGCTGGGACAACGGCAGGTCGCTGAGCCTTTGCTGGTGGTCGAGCCGATGCTGAGGCAACGGCAGGTTGCCGAGCAGACGCTGAGGCGGTGGCAGGCCAGCCTGCATCCCCACCAGGGAGACTGGTGGTGAAGGGTGCCTGGCCAGCCTACATCCCCACCAGGGAGACTGGCATTGAAGGGTGCCTGGAATAGGCCAGTACATGACCCTAGACGACCGAGACCCCCCCCCCCCCCCTCGGGTTCCAGCGATGTCACCCCAGGGGACCCTGTTAGCCCCCCACAAAAAAAAAATCTGCCTCAGTCTCTCTCTTTAGGGGGGGGGGTGGGTGCATTCTTTACTATTTGAAACAAAGAAACCCTGAGCACAATGCAATTCCCTAAGACTAACCTATTAAAGTATCCACTAATTACACACACCCATTCGATTGCTAATTTTCATATCAGGTGATTTTACATGAATGTTTCAAACATTGTAATTTTTATAGCTCCTCCTTGTCCTGCCTATTGTGTAGTAGGGAGATGATTGAAAATGAAGGTTAAGCTATTATGTACAATATAATAATAATACATATAGCTGGAAACAACAATTTGGATTACTCCAAAAGTTGGGGACAATTGGGAAAGCAAATATGAAGTTGTAGCAGAAAGGAGGAATCGAATCATGGACCCTGGGCTTACAATCAGGACACCCTAACCACCACGCCTCCGGCAAAGTTGCTGACTAAACCATTTCGGAATGTTGGGTATTTTACTAATTGAAAATATACATGAAAGAGGGTTAAAATTATATCATGACAAAATAAAGCATATAGCTCCACAAAATGACAGATGCCGAACTAAAATCATTCATGGGTCTTATTTATTTGAGAGGTGTTACTAGCGGTAAAAGCATGAAACTGGATGTTCATTGGTCTGCCGAAATGAAAATAAAAAATGCTCTGTCTGCGCTTTGATGACAAAACCACAAGCACTGCCCGCATTGTGACTGATACATTTGCGATGATATCGGAGGTATTCCATACGTTTGTGAAAAACAATGCAGTGAGAACATAACTGTACTAGATGAACAAGGCGCAGTGTCGCTTTACACAATACATGGCCAATAAACCGGACACATTTGTCATTAAATAAATAGCCACCAACAAAATACATGTTGAATGCACAACGCAATTTATGGAGAAATTAAAGTAACTGACAATATTGTTATGCGACTGAGAAAAGGAGACGTAAAGTCAGCGTTCAATGTTCAGGGATCAAAACTTGTGAGCTCTGCCAGACGTGTTAGTGATTTGACTTAAGATCAAATCTATTGATTTGCGAGACAAGCTCCTTGACATTGCCAGTTCAGTTGCCAAATATGTTAGATTATGCTTTGTATTCTCAGCGACTTTTGTGCCCTGTTTTTGGGTTTGTTTCCAGTGCAGTGAGAACATATTTGTAAATTAACAACTTTTCCCCATCAAGGCGCGGTGTTGCGTTACACAATAAATGGCCAATAAACCGGACACATTTGACATTAAATTCTGGGTAGCCGCAAACAAAATATATGTTGAATGCACAACCCTATTCATGGATAGATGAAAGTAGGCCGGCTGGTCAGCGGTTAGCGGGCAATATTGTTATGCGTCTGCGAAAAGGAGATGTAAAGTCAGCGTTCAATGTTCAGGGAACCAAACTTGTGAGCTCTGCCAGACATGTTAGCGATTTGAATTGAGACCAAATCTATTGAGTTGCGATGCGGTCTTTAGGTGGTGCATTCTTTACTAGCTCGAGAAAATAAACCAAAAAAACATGAGCACAATGTAATTCCCTAAGACTAACCTATTAGAGTATCCACTAATTACACACACCAATTCGATTGCTCATTTTCATATCAGGTGATTTTACATGAATGTTTCAGACATTGTAATTGTAATAGCTCCTCCATGTCCTGCCTCTTGTGTAGTAGGGAGATGATTGAAAATGAAGGTATTATGTAAAACGTATTCTATAGATTTTATAATGTGTTATTTTCTCCACCACTTTTTAGTGTACAACATAATTATAATACATATTGATGCAAGCAGGAATTTGTGTTACTTCAAAAATTGGGGACAATTGGAAAATTGCTGAAGCAAATTTTAAGTTGTAGCAGACAGGAGGAATCGAACCATGAACCCTGGGTTCTTAATCAAGACACTCTAACCACTGTGCTACCAGCAAAGTTACTTTGTTATTTTACATGTCACTTGTTTTATTTAGTGATATTTGGGTTTTGTGAGCAGGTCGATTTATTGTGAAATTTAGAATGTAACACGGACATTGGCCATAGATCGACAGTTAGGTGAAGGCGTAAGATAATTTCCTTGACATCACTGATTCAGTTGCCAAAGTCATTTTGACTTCATATTTTCTTCCTTGCCATTTGTATTATTCCACCAATACAAACTGCAATATTGAGCGCAATATTATATAGTATAAAACCAAGCCACACCCTTACCTCGAAAACAGAGCAACACTGAATCAAAACACTTTGACACAAGATAAAACAGACACCCAAAGGTTTCGACCTTGACTTTGGATCCGTACAAGAAGTGCCATCTAGCGACCATTACGTAAATACGTCCCTGTCTGTAGACTCATGGGCAAATTTTGCCCAAACTGCGCTTTAGGGGGGTTACAATGGCTTGGCGCTTCTTGTGTTAAGGACAACATTTTCACTTGCTGCCTAATATAGCCCACGCACTGACAGGTGACATGATGATGAGATTATCTGTGTTATTTACTTCACCAGTCAGTGGTTTTAATGTTATGAGTGATCAGTGTATAAACAAGATCCAGAACGTCTGCCGCCAAGGTAATTTAAAATGGACTGAGGCAAAATGAAAAACTTCATTTTTGGAACCATAGTCTTCTGGACTAAAGAGGCGACAGACCATCCAGCTTCTTTTCAGAGCACAGTTTAAAAAACAGCATCCATGATGCTATGATGGTGCATGTATGCACATGACATGGGTGATTTGCACCCACTTAATGCTGAACAATATATACAGGTTTTGGAACAACTTGTGCTACCATCCAGATAACATCCTTTTCAGGGAGGCCTTCCTTTTTTCACCATCAATACAGCATGGCTATGTAGTAAAAGAGTGTAGTTGCTAAGCTGGCCTGCCTGCAGTCCAGACCTGTCACCCATAGAAAACATTTGCCGCATTATGAAACGAGAATATGACCAAGGAGATCCCGAATTGTTGCGCATCTGAAATTCGTTATCAAGCAAGAATGGTAATACATTTTACTTTCAATACTATAGCAATTGGTCTCAGTTTGAAAAACATGTACAGTATATTGTTAAAAGAAGACAAGATACATTAATTGCACTCTCATGTCCTGGCTGGGGGCCCCTGGCCATATCTGTGCCTCGGGGCTCACAGTCAGGGCATGACACATGGAGGTGCCTCTAGGCACCTCTATGCCACTGTTGTGGGCTCCTCAGTCAGAGACAGCTGTTGCCAGTTGCCTCGGATTGAGGAGCCTACTTAAGTTAGGTTTTAGCCACACTCTGTGTGGTTTATTGTTTGTGTCTTTACACAATGTACACTGTCCTGTCTTGTTTATTGTCATTGTTCTGTGGATACGCTACCTGTTTTATCTGTAAGTGTTCACAGTGTGTTTGTGGTTTAGTTAGATATACGTTTTGCTGTTTAATCCAACACCTTTACTTTTTGTGTACAGTTTGTGTTTTGTTTGTCTTGTGTAGTAATAAATTCACTGTTTCTTTCAAAAATGTCTGCGACTGGTTCCATCACACACCGTGACCATGATATGCACATCATTGCATTATGTTTTTATTTGCATTTTTTCACAGCTTCTCAAAATTTTGGGAAACAGGGTAGTAGACCCGTGTTTAACCTTTAGACAGTGTTATGACCTGTTGTTTGGTACATTCTTTCATGGTTTCTTTGTTGCAAATGTCTTTGACTGAGTGACCTACTGACTAATCGTTGTTAATTAGCATAGTGATTAGAGACTCTGCCACACAGAAGGACAGGTATCAAGTCTGGCCAGGGACAAAACAAATTAAGATTTGTTTAGGAACTGATGTGCTTGATATAACTTTGTGAAAAAATACATCTACTATGCAAAAAACTAACAACCAAAATCTATTATGTTGATTGACAAGTAGTATACATATTATTCCCACCATTGATGTCCTTAGGTTTGAATACAGCAAATGTGCATTTGTATTTATTGTTTCACTTCTGTCTATTTTTAAGTTCAACAGTTTTAATAGCACAATTTTCAGTTAACTGAAGCCAGTAGAAGTTGCTGAATATAGGTAGTGGACGATCAGGGTTTTAGTTATAGGTACTGTATAGCTATTGGCTAGCCATGTGCAAAGAAACTGTTTCTAATTGAACATGTGAAATGTACATTTGCTTTGCAAATGGATTTCCATATACTAGGTTTTGGATTTTAAGAATCTACTTCAATCACTTCAATTGCCCAGTTGGTTCAGCAAGTGAGCCACTGAAATTTTTTAAATGCAGTCCAGAGATTTGATAACCTCAGGCTTAGACCACTAAACCACCCATGGCCACAGTCTTCTTTTTAACTGGTGTTTTTAAGAGGAGACTTTTTACAGGACACTGCTTCTCTTGTGTGTCAGTACTGTTTCTCAAGGACTGGTTTCCCCCAAGGCGAGGCTTGTTTTGGCTTTTGACTTTAGATGGCAAGTTCCCAGTTCCTGGTATCAATACCCTGGAACTCACGAATTGGCTGTCAGCTATCATATTATTTATTGAGCTCTGTGCCTCTCTTACCCAACTGACTTCTGCTTGTTCACCTAACATATTTTTTGCTAAGAGATTTAAGAGGTTTACTATTGCAAATTCAAGCTGTGTTGTTTCCAGTCCTGAAGAAAGGAAGGCAATCTATGCCTAGTAGACACTCAATAGTTGACAAGGGAGGGGATATTGTAATGTGTGATGCATTGGTATTTCTACATATGTTTGCATATAAAACTGTTATTTAATTATCTTCATCATTGTGCTAACCTCTTGAGTAATGGTTTGTCTTCCTTTAAGTATGTAGGATTTATTCCCTAGATGTAGATAAATTGCAACATCAGCACTTCGCAGTCAAGCCAACTCTTAGCAAATCAGGGCAGTAAAGTTTGTTTCTAAATAAACATTCAGTGGATGTTTGTATAATTTTTGGGGGGAACTGATGAGAACCGAATATCCACAACAAATCAATATCAATGTCATTATCAAACAAACTTCTTGCCCAGTTAGTAAGCTAATTTTCACTTTTTGTCATTTATTTCTACTGTAAAAATAAAAAATTTAAATAAATACATTTTCTTCCCAGTAAAATAGAATCAAGTTAATTGAAAATACACTGTAGACATTGTCAGGTGTCTTTTCTACAGGTAACAAGTTAAAACAGGTGCAGTTAATACTGGTAATAAGTGGAGAACAGGAGGGCTTCGTAAAGAAAAACTAACAGGTCTGTGAGAGCTGGAATTCTTACTGGTTAGTAGGTGATCAAGTACTTATGTCATGCAACAAAATGCAAATTAATTACCTAAAAATCATACAATGTGATTTTCTGGATTTTTGTTTTGTTCCGTCTCTCACAGTTGAAGGGTACCTATGATAAAAATTACAGACCTCTACACGCTTTGTAAGTAGGAAAACCTGCAAAATCGGCAGTGTATCAAATACTTGTTCTCCTCACTGTACATTAGCGTCTACTTTGAGTAACAGACGCCTCACAGGTCCCAATGTCCCCCCCTGAACCCTAAGACCTGAACCCTAACAGACTTAATTGACGTCACCTGGTAAGGGACTGAGTGCTGCAAGGGCTCAAAATGCTATAAATAGGAATGGGACAGCACTGGTAAATCCCAGACTAGTCCCAGTCAAGCTAATTGTCTTTTCCGTTGCCAGCCTTCTGTAATTTCTAGATGCTTTAAAAAATAGGATTTGTTTGCAATAGTGGACGTATTCAGCATTACCTACTAAACGTCGGACACCCAGCCCATGGAAGAATGAACGAAAGGACTAAAGGACTTGAAATATTATTTAATTTTGTTGAACGAGATTCAAATATCCTAGCAGGGGCGTAGCTATAGGCGGTGCAGGCGGTACGGTTGCACCAGGACCCGCGAAGTACATGGGCCGAAAATGCGAAGCTACGGGCCCCCTCATGAAGTTTACATTACTTTACCGCGCAGTTTTGATGCTGAGTGCTAGCATGGGTCGTTCATGTCTCAGATCAAGTATGACAACATAGCAGCGGAACAGTCCTAATTTATAGTAGCGTATATAGCAAATTATCTCATTGATTGTTTCACCAACAACATTTTGTTGGATGATATTTACGTTGGTTTTACGTAGTTGCACCTGGGCCTGTCATGATTAAGCTACACTACTGGATCCTAGGCAGTAGATTCGAACATCCCATCACTAACACAACAGTAAGTGCTTAAAACCGAGGAGCCCCGAAGCCTTCACAATAATGTATCCTCAACTTGAAGTTCTTGATGATCCCATAAATGGTAGATTTAGGTGCAATCTTACTAGCAGCAATATCCTTGCCTGTGCAGCCCTTTTTGTGCAAAGCAATGATGACTGCACATGTTTCCTTGTTGGTAACCATGGTTAACAGAAGAAGAACAATGATTTCAACCCCTCCCTCTTTTTAAAGCATCCAGTCTGTTAATCTAACTCAATCAGCATGCGGGAGTAATCTCCAGCCTTGTCCTTGTCAAGGCTCTCATCTGTGTTAATGAGAGGATCACTGACATGATGTCAGCTGGTTGTTTTGTGGCAGGGCTGAAATGCAGTGGACATTTTTGGGGGGATTAAGTTAATTGACATGGAAAAGAAGTGACTTTTTGCAATTTGTCTGATCACTCTTCATGACATTCTGGAGTAAATGCAAATTGCCATAATACAATCTGAGGCACCAGAATTTGTGAAAATTAATATTTGTGTCATTCTCAAAACTGACCGAAGATACACATCACACTTACAAGAGCTTCTATGACATCCCGTTCTAAATCCATAGGCCTTAATATTGAGATTGTCCCCCCCTTTGCAGCTATAACACCTTCACTCTTCTGGGAAGGCTTTCTACAAGATCTTGGAGTGTGTCTGTTTTAATTTTGGCCCATTCTTCCAGAAGAGCGTTGGTGAGGTCAGAAACGGATGTTGGATTAGAGCAGGGGTGCCGTAATGTTTTCCTATAAAGGGCCAAAAATCTAACTTGACTGAGTGCCGTGGGCCGAAAGTAACGTTGAATTATACCAAACTGTATTATATTAAAATAAATAAGAAGGGTTAAATTAGTTGCCACTGTTCCGCTAATTTCTGATTAGAATTTTAAATGAATAAATAATCCACAACCTTACTCTAATCTGCAAATCTAATGCAGTTTTATTTTCAAAGTTCATAGTTTAATGAAACTCATAGTCCAAAGAAAACATGGAGGCAATTCCATTTACTGTTCAATGCCTTATAAGCACCAAATCAAAGGTCAAACGGGGCAAATTTAGGAACCCTTGGACTAGAGGGATGGATTGTACACTGTATGTTTCTAGTTAGGTATTGAGGAATATTGAGGGATATCTTCAGCCTTATGTAGTATATGCTTAGTCTAGCACACTCACAACACAATGGCACGCACAAGTCTCAGAGGAAGCAGTGAAAATTTTATAAAACAAATGAATTAAAATTAAACCAGGAGGTGTAATTATTTTGTAAACAATATATGTTTACACCAAAATGTAACATGGATATAACTGAAAATAAATAAATGAATTTCTATTATAAGTTATTACAATTTGTTTAACAACCACCTGGGTGCACACCTCTTATTTTTTCGCTGTTGAACATCGTAAAAGAAAAAATCTAAATATTCAAAAGTAACTTACTGATGACAACATATGCAGAAAGTACAACTTTCTGATTACAACACGTACACTCAACTGTCCTACCGCACATGTTGGGTGATCAGATCCCACACACACCATGAACAGAATGAAATGGTTTTAAGCACTAGGTCTTCTTAACCGGGTCCTTGTTCATGGGTAGGCGCGTGCTGAAACCCAATATAAAAAACCTGACCTGTGCATAGGATGAACAGGCCAACACATAAATTAGATTAATGGATTAACTATCTAACATCAGAAAATAAGTAGGAAATATTACATTTGTGAACTACAATGATGGTTTCTTTAAATGATTTGCATACAAATTCTTTACCACAAGAAGTGATTCATGAAATACAACTATCATATAGCATTGACTGCAACAAAACATCTTACTTCACCACATATTGCAAAGTTCAGAGAGGAACTATGAAATGGCGTCACTTTGCATATTAAGCACTATGCTACCAAATATTTCTATTGAGTCTTCATTAATAATTTTCCTACAAATATTGTTTATCACAATTGTATTCATTATAACACTATAATTTGACTTTTAGAAAAGATCGCTTAAAGTACACAATTTACATCTACTAACATGGGGTAAAGTTAGCACTGGACCGCTAGCATCACATCGAGATATCAGCCTCACAATTAAATTTAACTCACCAAGTGGTCTGCTAACAGAGAGGAATAAACATGGTCTCTGCACAACAATGATGCAATTTCAATTTTTTACTTAAATATATTTCTTAATTCTTCAGATAGTTATTCTAATACTTCGTTCAGAATAGGGAACTCAATCTAGTGTGTCTTCAAAAGTGATGTTTGCAACTTTAACTGACTATTTGGTTACCTTAACCTTGCTGGATATATCATATACTATGTTGATACCTCTTGGTTATAGCTTGCATGCTTTGCCTTGCCTGCTTTGCATTTATGACATTTACATGTATTAAACATTTACTCTAGATGTGATGCTCCTATTGCGTATTTGAATAATATTTTTGTGCATATTTATAACAATTCAATGTTATTCATAGTGTGTCACCGTACAGACTGGCAAAATGCTAAAAGCATTAAAAAAAAACACAGATTACTAGACATCTTTATCGTTAAAACACGTTTTACATATGTAAATACATCCTGCAAGTGACCTTGAGCTTTTACAGTTAAAAAAACCTCATTAATTAAAAAAGCACATCCTGTCCTCATCCAGTCCTAGGCAATCCTCATAATATTGACAGAATGCATATTCATTTAAATGAAATATTTATAATAAAACAGGTGAAACGTCATTATTTCTCTACACTACATGAAACAATAAGCATTTGCATTCTCTGCTTGTCTGACATCTTGTCAAGATAGATTATTTGATATTGTCACACTCATGTTTGTTCGAGATACGCTGCAGTCTTCAGGCTTCATCTATATATGATAGTTAAAAAAAAAAAAATCTAAATATATTCTAAAATGGCCTAGTAACATTTGTTGATTCCCCTTAGAATATACAATAAATAATTGGATATTTGTGATATTTTAAACTAATTTAGTTTTTCTAAATTTGTCTCACACATGTCTCCAATCTTGTAATCAGTCATTCAGTCTATTTAAATGGAAAAAAGTAGTCACTGTGCTGTATGGTATCATTGTGTATACCACACTGAACATGGACCAGAACAAGCAAAAGAGAGAGTTGTCTGAGGAGATCACAAATAAAAGAATAGACATGCATGGTAAAGGTAAAGGATACAAGACCATCTCCAAGCAGCTTGATGTTCCTGCGACAACAGTTGCAAATACTATAAAGAAGTTCAAGGTCCATGGAACTGTAGCCAACCTCACTCGGCGCGGCCGCAAGAGGAAAATTGACCCCAGATTGAACATAAGGAGTGTGAATGGTAGAATAAAAAAACAAGGATTATTGCCAGAGAGATACAAGCTGAACTCCAAGGTGAAGGTACATCAGTTTCAGATCCTTCTGTCACTTTATCAGTGAAAGAAAAACATAAACAAGTCAGACTGGAATTTGCTAAAATGCATATGGACAAGCCTCAATCTGGGAAATGAGTCAAAACTGGAGCTTAGCCAAATGTCTTCCTTTTGGTAAATATCTGTGGTTTACTCTAGTGGTTACTTTTGTTACCAATAGTAAGTGGCAAAAGTACAAACATACACACACACACACACACAAAACAACACACAACACAGCCACACTCACAAACTCAACTTTCATATGCCCACCTTACTGCTGCCATCTACTGGTTAGAAAAGCTCTAATCAACACCTGTACAACATCAGAACAATACTAATTATGTCTTCAAAGTAACATCCATGATTAAACATATGAATGTAAATATGAAAATATATGTTTATTCAACCTATCCATGCATTTACTCATGTACATAATAACTATAGCTGTAATTTTACTATTAATAAAATACATATTTATGTGATGGAAAATAAGATTATTGATGTCATATGGTTAATGTCATGTCCTGGATGCGGGCCCTTAGCCATCTCTGTGCTTTGGGGCTCCCATTCAGGGCATGGCACATGGAGAGGCCTCTAGCCATCTCCATGCCATGTGGGCTCCCCAGTCAGAGCAGCTGCATTCAGTTGACTCTGATTGGGGAGCCTACTTAGGTTAGTTTTGCAGCCACACACGGTGTGGTTTATTGTTTGTGTTTGATGTCACAACTTCACGGTTTGTCCTTCGTTTATTTCCAATTCTCATGTGGATATGCTGCACGTTTCTTTGTATTGAGTTTTAGTTCTGTTTGCTGTATTTATACAGCACCTTTACTTTTACCGTTTACAGTTCATGTAGTCTTTGTCTTTAGTGTGTTATTGGAATAAATTCACTTTTTCTTTCATCAACAATGTCTGCGTTTGGTTCGCCTGCACACCACAGCCGTGACAGTTAAAATGACAAATAGGACAATATCTTATTTTTTGAGGGATAAATAGTGAGTTAATTCATTATCTCCTTACCACAATAATCAATATAAAACTCCTGGCTATGGAGTTGTGTCTCGTTCTTAAGCACAGGTTCACAGCTACCATCAGCTCTTAAGTCCAGCTCAATTTCTTTTGGTGGCTATTGTGGATAAACATTAACTTTGTTTTGATGTAAGCAGCATTAATCAATTAATTAAAATGAAAGATGTTCCAATAGGACACCCTAAAAGCAAGTGATTGGTGACCACCCATATGTAAAAATATTTAAAAAAATATGTGTGCTGTTCTGTAGAGGGAAAACTACACACAATTTCTCACATGGAATAGCCTTTATTTCTCAGAACAAGAATAGTTTTCAAAGAAAATGATTTGTTTCTGGGCATGTTGAGCCTGTAATTGAACCCATAAATGCTGATGCTGAACTTGTCTACCAGTAACAGCAAGTACAATAAAATAGGGCTTGTTAATCGTCAGCCATTAACAATGAAATGATAAACCTAGCAAATACATTGTGCCAATGGAACACAGGTCTCAGAGGTTCTGAATTGATTTCAGGTCAGTGGAACATGAGGGCCAGTGAATGGATTACATTATTTCATCATTCAGGAACAGCATAAAAACTCTGGCTACATTAGGTCGGGCATTGTCCTGCACCAGAAGGAACCCAGGGCCCACTGCACCAGCATAAGAATCTCAACTAACAGCAGTCAGCGTATCGTTGGCTAGCACGTAGAGGTCTGTGCGACCCTCCAAGAATATGCTGCCCCAGACCATCACCGAAACACCGCCAAACCGGTCATGCTGGACGATGCTGCAGACAGCATAACATTCACTACAGCGTCTCCAGACCTTCTCACGTGTATTACATGTGCTCAATATGTTAAGAGAACAGGAAGCCAATGGCGTACCTTCCAATTCCGGTGTTCTCTGGCAAATGCTAATCGAGTACATGGTGCTGGGCTTTGAGCACAGGTCCACTAGAAGTTGGTCCCTCATGCCACTCTTATTTTGTTTGAGTTTATTTAAGATTTTGACAGTTTGGTCAGAAACATACACACCAGGAACTCGCTGGAGGTCATTTTGTAGGGCTCTGGCAGTGTTCCTCCTGTTCCATTTTGCACAATGGAGCAGATACCGGTCCTGCTGCTGGGTTGATGCTCTTCTACTACGGCCCTGTACAGGCAGTGTAACACCCCTTCTTCTGGTATCTCCTCCATGTTCTTTAGCACAAAGTTGGAAGCATAGAATTTTCCAAAATGTCTTGGTTAGCTGAAGCATTAACATTTCCCTTCAGCGGAACCAAGGGACCTAGGCCAACTCCAGAGAAACAACCGCATAGCATTATCCCTCCTCCACCAAACTCCACAGCTGACACAGTGCTGTCAGGCAGGAAACGTTCTCCTAGCATTCGCCAAACTCAGATTTGTCCATCAGACTGCCAGATAGCGTGATTTGTTATGAGTTCATTGGCGTCTTATATAGACAATGCGCCACAGCACTCAGCAGACTGCATGGCTAGGTGCTTGATTTTATACACCTGTGGCAACGGTACTGAATGAAACACCTGAATTCAGTGATTAATACTTTGGCCATATAATATATATATTAAGGATGGGAATCGATAAAAAACGAAATAATTACATGTTGTAGAATCACAAAAATAAAGCAATAAACACAATGAAGTATATTTTAAATAGAACATATGACATCTTGTGAATTGTAAACAAAACTACAGAGTAGTCATTCCAATCATTTATATGCAGCAACATTATAAACAACAAAGCTATAAGGGCCCAATCCCAAAGTCCCCCCTAAACCCTATGCCCTGACTCCTCACAGACTCAATTGACACCACCTGGTAAGTGATTGAGTGCAAGAGGCTGCAAGGGCTCAAAATGCTCTGATGAAAGCATATTTGGAATTTTCAAACTACACACGGTTCTGGCTATATGAACCATCAGTGAACTTTGTTACGTACATGTAACATTTGTTCATGTTAACTTTTTTTTCTAAACATGTTGATTAAATGTGAAAATCAATTTATAGAGTTAAGAGTACACTTTTACTACGTTTGAATATTTTTTTTCATACGATTGAATTTTGTACTTGCATACGATCAAATAGTTGTTGTTAACCGCGCCAGCAGTTTGTTCAACCCATACTGTGCTGTCTCTCGTCCCCTCTTGAAATGTGTCCCCAGCACTCTCAATTTCAGAGTCTGATTCAGAGTCCGATCCGGAACAGGCGAGTGAACTCGTTGTAGTCATCCAATACTGGTCCTCCTTCTCTCCAGACGGTGTTTGTGGACACTTCCTCGTGGTCTGAAGCTGTCCTAGGACTGGTGTTGTAGTAAAGTTCCAGCTGTAAAAGGAACCCCTGGCAGCAGGAAGCGTTCCCGTCAACTTTTGTTCTGCATTGTTTTGTGGCGCTTAGTGCGAATGAATCAAGATGCAGGAATAGATGCCAAAGATCTTTTTTAGTAGACCGTGAATAAGTGCACTGAATAACTTATATTCAATAAAACAACAAAATGGCATGTATCCTACTACAGGTAACAACAATGCACAAGGACAGGAAACACAGACAGAATACTTATACAGTGGATAAAAAGGAACAGGTGTGTGTAATTGTCCATGATGCGTTCATGTACAAAATGGAAAACAAAGAATGGTGCGTAGGGGAATGATGGCGGCTAGAAGGTTGGTGACACCGAACGCCGGACCCTGCCTGAACCAGGAGAGGGCATACAGCGGGTGATATAAGTATTGAACACGTCACCATTTTTCTCAGTAAATATATTGCCATTGACATTACGTTTTCACCAGATGTTTGGTAACAACCCACGTAATCCATACAAAGAAACCAAAACAAATAAGTTCAGAAATGAAATTATCAACTTTTGGAAAGAAAAAGGTGTAGTGGTCTCTTAATTATAGCGAGAGAGAAAACATAGAGGCCAAGAGGCTGAGAGTGGATTAATGGTGCCCCAGTCAACCATATCACAAGCTCTGAAAACACTGGCCTGTATAGGACGGTGGCAAGTATGAAGCCATTATACAAAAAGTACATATGAAAGCACATCTTCTGTTAACACTAAAAGCGCCGAGCCATTGTTACCCCCCTAAAGCGATGTTTGGGCAAAATTTACCCATGAGTCTACAGACAGGAAGTATTTACTGACACGTAATGGTCGCTAGATGGCGCTTCTTGTACGGATCCAAAGTCAAGGCCGAAACTTTTGGGTGTCTGTTATCTTGTGTCAAAGTGTTTTGATTCAGTGTTGCTCTGTTTTCGAGGTAAGGGTGTAACGATTGCAGTAACTACAATGTGTAAAGACACCGTTCTGGCTTGGTTTTATACAATATAATATTGCGCTCAATATTGCAGTTTGTATTGGTGGAATAATACAAATGGCAAGGAAGAAAATATAAAGTCAAAATGACTTTGGCAACTGAATCGGTGATGTCAAGGAAATTGTCTTACGCCTTCACCTAACTGTCGATCTATGGCCAATGTCCGTGTTACGTTCTAAATTTCACAATGAATCGACCTGCTCACAAAACCCAAATATCACTAAATAAAACAAGTGACATTTAGAATAACAAAATTAGAACATAATTCTAACACTCTCATGAATATTTTCAATTAGATTAGATTGTCTTTATATTGGTAACTTTGCCGGTGGCGCAGAGGTTAGAGTTTCTTGATTAAGAACTGTAGAACTCAAACTACTCCCCCCGAGTCCTGAATCAGAGAATGTCCACACGGTCACATGTCTCCAAAGTAAACGCCTTTATTACAGGTATATCTGGAGATCGTTCCCCAAAATACAGCCAGGAAGATGGCAGAAGTCCGTTCACATTGGACACAGTTTATGTAGCCCCTTCCTCACCCAGTCATTGTATAGAAATTGCTGAGCGTGCTTCCTGTGTGGGCGTGTCCCGTCTTGCAGACCCCATCTCTATCCGTGGGGCCATCTGGTGACCTCGGAAGCCGACGAAGAAGACAGTTGAGGGGGGTAGGCTGGCGCCAGTAGATCTGACCTCTGCTAGCTCTTGTCTCCATATCCTCTTCATTGTCCGCATCTGTGGGTCCAGCTAAAAGGCCATAAACCTGTCTTCCTGTACATTCTATGTCCTTGCCTCTAATCTCTTGATTTATGGTCCTACCTCTGGAATGTACTGATTAACATTTATAACCCCCGGCTGGCTATTTCGGAGTATACGCCCTACCGGCACGGTTTGTGTCTAATAGCACACACTCTTTACTAAAATATTCCACAGAACCCAGGGTTCATGATTCGATTCCTTCTGTATGCTACAACTTAAAATTGGCTTCTGCAATTTTCCAATTGTCCTCAATTTTTTAAGTAACCCAAATTATTATAGTATTATAATTATGTTGTACACTAAAAGGGGCGGAGAAAATAACGCATTATAAAATCTATAGAATGCGTTTTACATAATACCTTCATTTGCTATTACAATTACAAAGTTTGAAACATTCATGTAAAATCACCAGACATGAAAATGAGCAATCGAATGGGTGTGTGTAATTAGTGGATACTCAAATAGGTTTTTTTGTTTCTTTGCTTGATCTAGTAAAGAATGCATCCATCCCCCAACTAAAGACTGCATCGCGACTCAATAGATTTGGTTTCAAGTCAAATCGCTAACATGTCTGGCAGAGCTCACAAGTTTGGTTCCGTGAACATTGAACGCTGACTTTACATCTCCTTTTCGCAGACGCATAACAATATTGTCCGCCAAACGCTGACCAGCCGGCCTACTTTCATATATCCATAAATACGGTTGTGCGTTCAACATATATTTTGTTTGCGGCTACCCAGAATTTAATGCCAAATGTGTCCCGTTTATTGGCCATTTTCTTGTGTAACGCCAGATCGCGCCTTGATGGGGAAAAGTTGTTAATTTACAGTTATGTTCTCACTGCACTGGAAACAAACCTAACAACAGGGAACAAAAGTCGCTGAGAATACCAAGAATACCATACTGTAATGACCTGGCTACGCGGAAAGGATCAATTGTCCAGACAGGGGATGAAGTAGAACCAACATTTAATTATTTCCTAACACCGGCTACTGTCTGGCCGTAGCCCACGCCAAACAAAATACAACCAACACGTTAACGTTAAACCTGCTAACATGAACAACCCCGGGCGAAAGACAAAGAGCGCCAAACCCAACCTGGTCTCATCACCCCAACTATTCCCCTGGCCAACCCCCCACCAAGGCTCTCTGCCAATCACCAGGATGCATGGCCTTCGCACCTACCAGGCATCCTGGGGATTGGCAGACAGCTGTTTGACAGACACACAGGTAACAGTCTAACCTAGAACCCCCAGCTGCCTGTGCGGGTCGCTACAATACTATAACATATTTGGCAACTGAACTGGCAATGTCAATGAGCTTGTCTCGCGAATCAATAGATTTGGTTTAAGTCAAATTGCTAACACGTCTGGCAGAGCTCACAAGTTTTGATCCCTGAACATTGAATGCTGACTTTACATCTTCTTTTCACAGTCGCATTACAATATTGTACATTACTTTCATTTTTCCATAAATTGGGTTGTGCATTCAACATGTATTTTGTTGGTGGCTATTCAGAATTTAATGACAAATGTGTCCGGTTTAGTGGCCATGTATTGTGTAAAGCGACACTGCGCCTTGTTAATCTAGTACAGTTATTTTCTCACTGCATTGTTTTACACAAACGTATTGAATACTTCTGGTATCATCGCAAATGTATAATTCACAAGACGGGCAGTCCTTGTGGTCCTGTCATCAAAGCGCAGATATCTCCGAATTTTTTATTTTCATTTCGGTTGACCAATATTCATCGAGTGTCATGCTTTTCAAATAATTAGACCCACGAATGCTTTTAGTTCGGCATCTGTCAATTTAAACTTTTCTGCATAATTTCGCTCAGCTCCCGCTTCCGTGTATTTTCGAACGTTTGTCCAGATGTCTGTGTCAATCAAACACTTTAGACTACTCAGTCGACTTTTAATATTTTCTTATTTAATATTATTAGGGTCACTCCGTCATGTATATTTTTAATTTGAAAAATACCAAACATTTCGAAATAATCAAATGGTGCTGTGGTTAGAGCGCACGGATTGTAAACTCAGGGTTCATGGTTCAACGCTCTCTCTCTCTGTCTGCTGCAGCTTAAAATTTGCTTTTACGCTACCCATTTACGGTACCCATGTTTGCCAATTTTCAAATTGTCCCCAATGTTTTTGAGTAACCCAAATTGCTGCTGGCAGCTATATGTATTATTATTATTGAATTGTACACTTTATTTTATTTCAGAGTCAATTAAAATAAATAGTTGTTTTCTACATATATAAAACTACTAGACAACTTCAATGTATGGCACTGAATCATAACACAAATAAGATGTTCCGGACCTTTGCTTGAAGTTATTTGGTCTAGCTGGAACTTTCTACATTTTAATTAATTACCCCTGATCTATATATTTATACACTATAAAGATTGTTTTTCTTCTAAATAACAGAAGACTTGTATACGGGAGCCCTTGCGACATCTGCTGATAGAAAAGAGAATTGCAAGAATGGAATGCAGGAATAAAAATGGCCTTAAATCAGCTTTTCTCTGTGTGATTTTGAAAATACTGGGTGATAAAACACACATATTTAGGAAAAGTAAAAAAAGCAGGGTCCTGTAATGTTATCGAGAGCGAATAAGAATTTTTTTCCTCTTCACTGGGTACAATTTCCCCGCTTTGGTGCTTCTAGTGTTAACAGAGTTTGGCACAAACACTGCCCATTCCTCAAGACAGACCATCCCTACAGTAAAGTATAGTGATGGTTGCATGTTTTATTGTCCTTTCCTTAACACAATGAATACGAAGGTCATCACCACTTTCAGCTTTATATAAATCTCTATTCTCAATGGAAATCATCTCTGCAAGCAAAAAAAGGGTAATTTGTCTTTAAATCATTAGGTGTTGGTTTTTGCAACAATAGTGACTCTTACTCTTAAGTCACCATTTTATCATCCATCCAAACATGTGAAACAACATGGCCTGGTTTATTCCCACGTGGCCTGTAAACTTTCCATTCACTGCTGGCAGATTAATGACTCAGAAAGAAATGTGAGTCCAATTAAAGAACACAAGCTTTTCCTGCTCTCTTTCCTGCTGAATGGGGGTGAAACCTCAGCTCCTACTTGATGAAGAGCAGATGAGAACATGTGGCAGTTGCCACCTTAAATATGTCCTCTGGTCCCTTTTTATAGAGATTTAAAAGATACTCAAGTCTAACCGAGACATGAGTGGTTCTGCATACAATATACTAGCAGCTTGTGACAGTGGCATTTCTATTTATTATGTGCTATTGTGAATATAGACTTTTTAACAGATTTATTGTGACAATTTCTATGTGCACTTATGGAGTTTGATGATGGATCGTTCATGGAAGACCTGATTCGAAAAGGCCAAAGTAGGATATTTTAACTACAGTACAGCATACTTACCAAGAGGTGTCTGCATTAGGTTTGTGTTGATACATTTGGGATCATACTATCAAGAAACAGCAGTAGTGACATTCAATCCAAATATCATAAATGTGACATATGCTTCACATTTAATTACATTCCAATCCACTTTTGTAAAAATTCTGATTTAAGGTTAATACATCTTGACAATAATTCTCAGCAGCAGAGTTGTAGCTCAAACTTTTAAGGTAAAGACAGGCTTTCTCTAGCTTAGCCTGCTGAATCGGCAGTGCTAGACCTAACTTAGGGAAAAGTCTGGTCCATAACACCTCTCTTCCCCTGGAAGTCACTCGAATCACCCCTAATGGGACTCTTTTGGTCATCAATCCAAATGGCACCCTACTGTGTTTATGGCTGGGTATTGGCACTGATTTCCAGATACATTTTGGTTTCAATTTGATTTAGATGTGCTTTAAATTTTATTTATATTTTGTGATAATTACAAAATTGCTTGTAGAAGAGATTGTCTGAGAATGAAGGCTGTGAATTGCACAGGAAACTTAAACTGCTTCCTGTCATCTGTTTTAAACATGTATTTATTAGTCTGCCTGGCTTGATAATTTTTTTCTCTGTGAATGCAAATTGCTGTTGGTTGGAGCTCCCACGAACAAATCGTTTGTGAACTGAACATCATTAATGAGAACAGGGCTTCCAAGATTGCTAGCTGCTGCTCCATGAACTCTTCCCCAAATCCAGCACACTATTTCACTGTCAACAATGTCAATCAGCAGCTTGTGTAAAGGCAGGTCTTACAACCTTTGTATTTCTTTATGCACATGGCAGGCTGTAGTGCTACAGTATTAAAAAGGTTGCAATGCACCTCACTTGACCGAGTGAACATGCGATCTCTGAAAGTCAAAGAATTGCCAGCAAGAGAAAGTTTAATATGTGTGCAAAACAGTCAATGTGAAGCAGCTCCATCAATGCCCCAACATATCATATTAGCAGCATTGTCTGTTGGTTATTTATTTCTAACCCACAAATTGTTTAACATATCCAAAGAGGAAATGCCTAGATTTATGAAATCAATTTCTGGAATCGTTTTTTTTTTACCCAGCCTTAATTGTGGAGTGTACTATATTGGGGTTGCCAGCTTTCCATGTGTGTTACGATCAGCAGCACTCCTTCATGGGGGCATTATGGGAAATTATAATCAAACACACACTCTGCTGACTAAATACACTGACATATAGAAGTAGTTCTAGTTTTTATATGCTACTGCAATGCCATGGTGAAATGTATGTACATTGCTGTTATTCAGCAGACCCTCATTATCAGAAGAACGTACACAAATTGAATTAACATAGGAATTACTCTATATGATGGGTTGCTTGCATGGTTTCTGGCAGTGCCAGTCATAAAATGCTGTAGTATATTTAGTCATTTACCATTCATCAGGGACTGCATACATTTGCTTTCATATTCATATTGTCTTTTCTTTGGGAAAGAAACAACAGCGGTAGATGTGTCATGTTATTACCAAGTGAGCAACACATACTACGTAAAGAATAGTAAAGACCATATATGTTCTACATAGGATAGTGTACTGTACAATGAACAGTGCTCTTGAATCACAAAATTGCAGTCAATTGTCATGTGAAATTGTCAAAGTACTACTGTATGACCAGAGATTATTGAGATTGCCTTACTGAGGCAGTTGACTGGCAAAATGTAAGTTTCCATGCTCTGACTCCCCATCCTGTGAGAAAATAAATGTACTCTGTTGTTGATACAGTGAAGCACATGGAAGCCATCCCATTGTTCACGCGAGAGAGGGCCACATTAGGGATTTTTCCACTGTGGAAAGCCACTCAAATTTTAAACCAAAATGTTGCTCACTCGTTTCATGCTATTCTTTTTTTAGGCCAAATAATGTGCTTTTCCACTCGTTTAAATCAAGATACAATGCATAAAGTGCATTGGAATCAGACCGTTTTTTGTCTAAAAGATGGGCCCCTATGAATGGTGATGGACATATGCTGCTGTTTGTGTGTTGGTCAATCTGACGGTAGGTTGAGAACTTTTCAGTGTATGTTGAATGATGGATACTGATTGGTAGTGATGGTGGCTCTTTTGAGACGGTCAGTAGGAATGTGCTAGGAATGTGTCATCCCTGGGCATTCATGATGCAATACTATAAAATTATGGATAACATGGCACCTGTATGGCAGCCTAGGCTGATCTATCTGCTTTTTGAATAGCTTTTTATTGATTTATGTATTTTGTATGTGCTTTTTACACCATCATTTTTATGTGTTGCTAATCAAGTACTGATCAGCTGTATCTAAAACATTTCTTTTTTTTCGCATTGTAGAATCTGACTACCTTCAGGCAGTCCTTTTTAGGGCTGGAACTGTTTAACCTTTCATTAAAGTAAAACAACTGACCGACACAAATCTTTCTAAAATGTTTGTGTGCCACAATTATTGTCACCCCTTAATTTAATATTTTGTGCAACCTCCCTTTGCCACGATAACACTTCTGAAAAAAATACATGGAAAGGGACTTGAGACCATTCCTCTATACACAATCTCTCCTTTAAATCAGGGCTGACCAACCCTGTTCCTGGAGATCTACTGTCCTGTAGGTTTTCTCTTTAACCCCGTTTGTGACTTACCTGGTTAAGCTTTTCATCCAGCCAATTATTAGAATCAGGTGTGCTAAATTAGAGTTGGAGAGAAATCCTGCCAAGTTCCAGTAAAGTTTTGCAAACTGTAGGTATGCTTTTTCATGGCAACCCTCTCAAACATTGTGTGGTTATGTAGGTGGTGTCTGATCACAGTTTTCCAGACTTTCTGACCACAATACCTATTTAACTATCTACAGTTTTACAGCTTCTCATCGAAATTTCCTGATTTGTGCAGCTTAACAGCCTTTTGTCATACATCATTATGATTATTTCCCATAGTGATGGATGAATATGGGAATTTGGCCTGTGTGTAACCTATTTCCTAACATCTTCCACCTGTGAAATGACTCGTATTTTGCCGACTGGCAAATGGACTTCATCTCATTAGACAGCGTGTTTAGCATTGCCCTTTTTCTCATTGAATGTGTCATTTAAAATGTTAGACTATTTTTTTATTTTTTTTTATTACACTGGTGATGGAAACACCAATTTCTTGTTTTGCCCACAATGTTTCAATGTGTTTTGGGCCCTGCCTTGTATTAGACATGTAGTATGATGTTGTAGGTTGTATTTGTGTTGTGCAGCTCTGGCAAGGTGACGAGTCATGGTTTGTTTGATAAAGTGAGTTATTCTCGGATGTCATGTTCTGCAAATACTACACAGTCACATGATTTGAATCCCAAAAAGAAAGATAAACTGATTATTTTTCTGACAAGGAAATAATTAGTGCATATCAGGATTGCACACTGATAATTGCTGCTGTCTGTAAGCAATTGAAGCATTTGTGTTTTAGCTATGGAATTCCTATCTGAGCGTCACTTATGTCTAAAATGTTTACTGTCAGGACAAAGTTATTTAATGGCATATTCTGTCTAAACATTGGGTGTTGAATGTTAATATGCATTCCTACAGGCAAAAGGCAAAAACGGAGTAATGATATTTGGAGTTTGTAGGGTATGTATTAGTCACTAGTCAAGCAATAACCTGCTCTACCAGCTTCTGGAAAGCCCATAGAAAAAGGCCTAAGTATAGAGTTTAAACATCAGGGAACATTTACCATTTACACAAATGCAGTCAAATTAGTGAGGGGATGGGTTCTAGCAAGCCTCTAGAAATCCAATGGGAAGCTTGGTAAGTGGGAACATAAACATTTGGAAAGAAATGTGGCTTATGACTCATGGGGTTTGCTTTCCGAAAGGAGCAAACCAGCTAGAATAGCAGCAACAAACAGAAGATAAGGAAACAACTCTATAAATGTTAGGGGTCTTGACTTTGTTACCTGAAGGTTAAAGTCAATAGACTTAAGTGTACCTTGCTCAATGAGTATAAATGAATGCAGGTCTGAGTGAACGAGTGAGAAACAGAAAGAGCAATAGGAAAGAAAAGGACCACGAGAAACGCAAAGAGCAAGAGTGAGGGAGGGATCTCAGCCACTTCTACCAGCAGTTTGAGTCAGACAGAGTACAAAAAAAAAGTGGGAGGGGTGCTTTTTTAGGTTGTCTCTCTTGTAACTTGCCAGGAAGTTGGCTGCCTCTTTGGTTTAAAGTCCGGGACAGCGGCACCACTCCCCTGGCTCACCCCCCCCTTCCTCCACTCCCTCTCACCTTTCACCCATACACTCCCACCTGTTTCTGGAGCCTGCGAGTCCCCACTCAGTCACAGGCCTGATGCCGGCAGGGCCCCCGGGAAACGTATTCCCAACCCTCGTGGTTGTGGGACATATAGTCACTTTGATCGCAGTTTGGCAGTGGAGGCAACGAAGAAGGCAGTTAAGAGAAGGTAAGACCAGCTGGCAAAACAAGCGTGTTGCAAGGTTTACTGTTCTTCAGGAAAAAGGTGTTGTACCGTTCATCCTTAGATTACGTGACGAGAGATTAAACGTTAGCCGCGTAAACCAATGTGGTCTCTGTAGCCTTCAGCATGTGTTTTAATGTTCCGCTCTCTTTCTTCGCTCTTGTCTGTCTCGTCGGTTATTTTGTGGTGCACACTGCTCCCTCTTTTTTTCTTTTTCTCTCGTCTTGATATTCTGACGTGGTGTTGACCCTTTAAATGCTGGCTGTAATGTGATGACGTAGGAGCTGCAGCATTTTGTCAGCTGACGTCGCTTTCAAATTGGGCTCACAACTTCTGCCGCAGTCTTGTATAACTAATTTGATGTTATATGGGGAAAGGAGTAATGAATAACCTTGTTATTTGGCAGATGTTATAACTTCGGTTCACAGAAAGATAGTGTTCTTTCTGTGAGAGTATTCTTTATAGTACATCATTATTCATTGTATGTATGATTATACAACAGCATTATCACATAGTCAATCTGAATTATTCTGTGTAAAAACGGACAAGGCAAAATGAAAGATTTTGGCTAATATCTGCATTAAACATTTTATCTTCAACTTTCTCCTTCTAAACAAACACTGACTGTTTTTCCTTTAGTTTACAATCCAGTTCAACAGCCTGTGCCAGTTTTCCTATATGGTATGTTCACAATGTTGCAGTTAAGAGTTGTCTTTCTGGAAAGATCAAACAGCATTCTTCTAAGATAGAAATAAACCATCTGTAGCACATGCGTAGTCACACCTCTTTGAAATATATTGTATTCTTGACACAGCTTGTTACAATGAGCCTGTCATGCTCACCGCTGCAGGGCAGTTGGATAACTCTACCCAAGGCAAATAGCAAGATACCAATGTAAAAGACTGCAGGTGGGGAGAGAGGGAATACTCATATTTAGCCTGCACTGGCAACATGACAACAACTCTGAATCATTAAGTCTGCATAACAACTCGAAACACAGTAAAGTTAAGCAGCACTCAGTTAGCCATAATACAATGATTTTTTTTTTGCATTTCTATGTGTTATCACAAATGTGTAATTGTCCTGAACAATTGACAGGTTAACATTGCTCTATTAGCTGCAATCTGGCCAGACAGGTCTATCTTTATCTCTCACAGATTCTTTATTTAGCTTCACAGAAAGTCACCAGGGGACCCACATGTATAAATACAAAAAACAACCTGGAAACCACATTGACATAACACATTATTGATATAAACCAAACAAATTAGGCTATTTATAAGACAATACCTACTATCTGATAATAATTTATGTTTGACTGTGAAATGGCAGGCAACCATTACTTTGCAAAATTTGGCAATGGGTTATCGCTATGTGTGTTCATTTTCTGCTGCTTTGCATTTGAACTGGACAACTTCCAGGACTGCACCTGTTGCTCAGACAACATATAAGGGATGGGCATGTAGGAATTAGTCCTGCTTTCATGGGCTGTGCTATTTAGGTGCACTTTATTCACTATTGTGTTGGATGGATATTTTGTTTAATGGACATATAACATATTCAAGGAAACATTGGGTCACATGAAGGCATTCCTTTTACAAGCCATTACTTTGTTTGACAAGAGTTGTTTTATACAATTCAGTTGTAGAGAAAGTGAGAGACCAGAGAGCAATACAGATTTACCCCCCTCTCAGACTGAAGTAGCTTAAATAAAGAACTGGCTGCCTCACACACAGAAGAGGTTCAGTTACAGTGGGTTACTCAATTCAGACGTGCATGTGGCATGGCGTGTGTATCTTGGAGACTGCCATAACAGACTGGACGTTCTCCTTAACTTCTCCTCAGGGGCACAGACAATCTCTTTGGAATAGATAGAATGTGCCATTCAGTGTTGTGTTCCAATTTGCATCCTTTTACCTACAGTGCACTATTTTTAATTTGAACCATATAGGGCATAGCAAGCAACTCAGTGTGGTTTTTAATAATTAAATTACCATTACCCCAGACAATAAAAGGGGTTTTGGTCACTACTGAGAATCTGCATGGTATTCGTACACAGTTGTGTACCACACTGAAGAACATTGGCGTCCGTTTGAGTTAATGTTGACACTTGCTTCTACTAATAGCAATAGTGAGTAATACAGCAATGTTACAGTCTGGTAGAACGTCTATGTTTAAGTTTAATTGAGATGTGAGAAACACTTCCAGTTCTGTTTTATTCTTGGCTCTTATTCTATAAGAGCACCTACACTACCATTCAAAAGTTTAGAGTCACATAGAGGTTTTCCTGTTTTTGTCCAATAAAATAGATCAGAAATACAGTTATAAAAGATACATTTATCATTAGAAAACTATTTCGCAATTATGTTAGCACAGCTGGAAACTGTTGTGCTTATTAAAGAAGCAATAAAACTGGCCTTCTTTAGACTAATTGTGTGTCTGCAGCATCAGCAATTGTGGGTTTGATTATAGGCTCAAAAACAGACATATTTCAGAAATTTACCATTTAGTTTTTTCTGTTTTGAGAAATTGACAATAAACTATAGGTCTTGTACAATGCTGTATACTTTTCCCTTGTCGTGGTTAAGTAGAAGGCAAGACACAGGCGCAGAGTTATCAACAAAAAACCCACGTTTAATCGCTGGGTTCAGACACATGAAATTTCATGTGGAGACACCGCAACAATGACATCAATTAATGACTGACAAGAAACGTTAGAGCAGATGGAACTTAAATAGTGTCTTAACCCGGGAATATGAAGACGAAACCAATTACAATGACGTGACTAAACACAGGAAAATGTAATTTCATGTTCACAAGAAAACAAGAACATTTCTTAAGTGACCTCATAGTAGATGGAATTGTACTTTTTAATAATGCAGCTCTTCATACACACGGCTACTCACTGTACTCTACCTATAGTCAATACTCCACCATTACACAACCTATTCACAGTGGTGTGCAAAGATGTGCATACATCTTTGTCTTACTCCAGCATCTTGGAATACTTCTGTGTTGCAAGTCTTTGCATGGATAGGCACTGTTATTTGCCCAGGAGGCACTGCCTCTCTGACCACTGTTTAATTATATGGTATATAATATTCATATATAATATTATTATATATGTTTAATATGAAGGCGATATGGATGCATTTCTGTATTTGCTTACATAGCTGAAGGAAGATGTTTTGATCAGAGGTTGCTGATGGCTGGGGAGGGGCAGAACAGATATCTCAATAATGCACCATTCTTGTTTCGTGAGCAATGTACACGATAAGCAATCACATTCAGTTGCAGAACTGCCTCACTCTCTGATGTAAAGGAACAGATCAAGATTTTACAGTAAAAAAATGTATTTAAACGTAAAATGAAAGGTGCTAAATGACTTAAAAACATATAAACGACTTACAAGAAACATGTAGCGTATCCACTGTGAATTGAATTAAATGAAAACAGGGCCGTGAACGTTGTGACTCAAACAAACACAAACAATAAACCACACCGAGTATGGGACTAACTCAGCCTAAGTAGGCTCCCCAATCAGAGGCAACTGAACACAGCTGCTCTGACTGGGGAGCCCACAGCGGCATAGAGAAGGCTAGAGGCCTCTCTTTGCATCATGTCCTGACTGGGGGTGAGGCCCAAGGCACAGAGAAGGCTTGGGGCCCCAGCCAGGACATGACAATTCTCTTGGTTTTTCATGTAAAATATTCCCGAAACTCTAACCTTTATTTAAAAAGGTCAAAATATTCAGATTTTTTTCTGCTAAACATGTGTTCCACAATACTGGCACCCCTAGAAACTTTTGGTAAAGCCATGCCTTCCTGATTTACTGGTTTGAGTGGCCAAAACACGAACCAAAATATCTTAACTTGACTACTTCTGCCTGGAAGCTTAAACTGGGTTGCGGTTGGATCTTCATGCAGGACACACCTGGAAGAATGGTCTCAGATCCCTTGTCATGTGTTCTCCCACTATGCATTGCATTATAGAAGAGCTGTTATCATGGCAAAGGGAATTTGCTCAATATAATAAATGAAGGGGTGCCCATAATTATATACTTGTGAAGAATATTTGTTTTTATGATAAGAATGTATTTTCTTTCTCTTGTCTCTTTCTTTTTTTATTTTAATGAAATATTAGATTGTGTTAACAGACTTGCAGCTACAACACATGTAGCATACATGTATTTGTGGAATATAAGGAATATAACCACCCTGTATTTTACTTCTTGTTTTGCAATTCGAAGTATGGCAATGAAAACCAGCTGGTCGTATTCAAATGATTTATGACTAACAGGTGTCTATCTTCCAGAACTCTAAACAAATTATTCTCAAAAAATCTAAATTCAACTGTATGAATCAAAAGACTAAGTCAGCTTATAGTGTGTATATAACACTACATATAACAATTAGTTGTACAAAGTGAAAGTAATTACAAAAGGCAGTTAAATAAATTCTATGCAATTCTCACATGTATGACCAAAATGTGCAAGTGACACAATTCATGCAAAGACCATTATGTAATCACCTGGAAAGAAACACACATCGGGCGCCCTGTAACTAGAAAAAGAGATATCGCGTGTCGTGCTGAAACAGTCACAGAGACCGCACAGACAGATTCATATAGGGGGTTGCCCTTCAGAAGAATCGCATTTCAACCCCACCAATAGAAGGCAATAGTTCCGCGTGTACATTGGAGCTAAGAGAGACTGGCTCAATGAATACTTTCGTAAAAATGTGGGCTTGGCTTGAGAAAGTGAATATGTGATTGCTTGCGAGTTGACACCACAGCCCATAGTTTTTCATCGTATAGATAGAAAAGAAACATTATCTCTTTCGAAAAAGTTACGTTCGAGCGCGGCACAGCTTGTGCATTAGCGACTGCGTGTCAGTATGGCGGATGTTACTCCTCCCGCTTCTCCTGTGTTTTCTCTTTATGGCGTTTTGCAAGAGGAAATTATTTATGGACGCGCAAATTTCATCAATGAAATGAGCTGTGGCGAGGTTGGGTCACATTTGTACAGCAGAATGTGTTGCGCAGGTAAGCACTGTCCAAACATTCCGTATCCAATAGCAACCATTCGAAATGGGAGGAGGAGCACTGGTAGAATCGCGCACAGTGTGTAGGAACAAGAAATTAACCTATTACGCTACAGGACTATGTAAATAATATCCTCAATGTAAACATGACTTCAGTAAGGTTAGGTTGGCAAAACTTTTATGCGACATCCCATAATCATCTTTTCACAAATGTTGTGTTTTGTTGTTGTTGTTAATTTTTACAAGAATCATACAAATCAGTATTTGTTTTACGATGGCCATGTACTTTACGTTTTTTTTTTTTTTATCTCTCTGGTATTATTGTGGTAAATATGGTAAACTTGTCAACAGATTATTGCCCAAGTTACTCAGAAGGATGTAATACTGCTTATTATTGATAAACAATTAATATTACATTACTTAATCACTTTGGATTTTATGATTTTCATTAGTCTAATAATTTTCTTGCTATTAGACCAATGCATTACAGTTGCCCGTTCTAATTGAAGCCTGATGGTGTAGTGGGGGTGTTATGAGAAGCTATCCAAATAAGTGTTTTGTTGTGTTTTGTCGGCCCCCTTCCTACACTGAGAGACTTTGGTTTTTTGGAGCTCCATGCCAAAATCACATATCTATAAATACTAGTTGATGGACTCCCAGCTTCTGTGTTTTGGTCTGTTGTCATGGAAACAGCTAGTTTTCCCCCCCAGTCTTACATTACTGTTGAATAGCATGCCTCTCAGCTCCTCAACTAAATGTTGACCTTGGAAACGGTTTTAGCAGTAGTCAAAATGCTGATCAAAACGCTGAGTTTAGGCTGAAAGTTTAAGACTTTTTACAAAATACAAAGGGATGAAGTAAAGTTAGGAAGAGGACTTAGTTCAGGTTGTATTACTTTGGGTTATCTTCTGTTCAAGTGGCATGTTAATGAGCTTTCAGGTTTAAAGCGGAAAAAGGAAGACAACCAAATTTAGTTTTTGTGTGGGATAGTTACACATTGACCTTATCTTAAGGCTGCAAACACACTTCACCCAAACCAAAAAAGGCATTTTCTTGTTAGTTATGCATGTTTTATACAGTTTTTATACCAAAACATATACATCCCGTTTCTGTGTGTGTCTGTGTGTGTGTGTGTGTGTGTGCACAATGCTGTGTGGGTGTGTGTCTGTGTGTGTGTGCACATGCAAATGCATGTGTATGGAACAGGACAAATATATGCAGCACATTTTTGCCATATGGTGTTTGTGTACTAATAAACTCTACGTATGTGCAGTACTACCAAATCGGAGAGACTACCAAAAGATTACTGCTGAGCCAAGAGACTTTGAACGAACAATAACAATTGCAATAGGGATTATTTCATCAGGGTCTGTTTATTACCTGTTCAGATGTGACTGTCCTAGCATATGCTTCACATAGCATTTGAAGACCAAAGCATATGATTCACATAATTTCACATAATGTACTTATCAAACCATTCAGTGACCCTTGTGGATGGGGGCATTGACATCCTGGAAGAGATGCAAAATTGAACACTATTGAACAATCCTGGGCTATTTAAGACATGCCACCGATCATGATAGAGTGTTAATAGCATGGAGTACACCCGTATGGAAGCATCAGCATTCTTTATGTTCCTCCACTGATTTATTTAGGTTTTCACTTTAATTTTTCATGCGTCTATATATCTCCATTCTTACTTTCGCGAAGAGTAAAATATGTATAGCCACTTTCAATGGAAGGATTGTCTGCATACAAAAACAACAATTATGAAACATTAAAATGTTCATGTTTACTTTCAAAAGGAAAATCAACTGTTTATTGATGTGCCATTTATTGATGTGATATGTTGTTGATGTTGTCATCTAACAATTCAGTTAATTTCTAAGATCTAAGAAATTGGCACAAATGTGCAAAATAAATGTTTTTAAAGTTAGGAATCTTTTGTTTCATTCTCAGACTGACTTTATTACGGAAATTATAAGTCTTTATACGTTGAGGTTAATATGACACATGCAACTCTGTACTACGTTTTAAGGCACAATTGTTATAAAAATATTTTGACCAAGTAACATTTCATATTAAGAGTCCCAAAACTGTTTCTGTAGATCTACCGAACCTTACCCTTGCCTAAACCTTACGTTTACTTAAGTAAACTTCTTCTAAACCTAACCATAACCTTAGCAACCAGTTTCTTGTCAACACATGTTGATAAATATTGCTGGATAGAATTACTATCTATTGATCATCTTCAGATGGAAATTCAAAATAATCTTTTTCCACACATTTTTACCATTTAATAACAGAAACATTATTTATCTAATCCACCTATGCAATCCCCCGGTGTTTAAAATGTAAATATTTAGTCTTTTTTTCTTGTATGCAATGACTATATCAATCATTTGAATAAACAAGCTGGTTCAATTAAATATCAGTTTGTTTTGGAAAGTTTTGCCAAACAATAACAGAATGATCAATGTTTCTGAGAAAATAAGTTTAGGCGTTTCTAAACAATTATAAATTAGTTGATTAGAGAATATGTCGTGATCAAGTCTTGAATAAAAACAATGACACAGATCATTAGATAAAGTTCAATTCCATTATATTTTGAAGTATGCTGAGACTCTGTGACTTTAAATTTGTAGGACTAACAAAAGTATTTTAATCAAACCATACGATTCAACAACTTGGTGTACAAGGACTACTTAGGCACGGCAAATGGACAGGGTCTGCAGCTTTCACAGCTCAAGCCCAAACAAGATATAGGATAAGCAGGCACGCAAACTATTTTCTTTGCTCCTCTATGATTATATTTGTATGTCCCTCTTTGAAAGAGACAGCTATACAATCTTAGGGGTTAAAATATGTGGGCCCTGTATTCTCTTGTCTTGTTAACGTTCCTATCCATTTTATTGGATGGCCATTGCATGCTCTCACATGAACAGAGGTTGTAGTTTGGTTGGGTGGAGTCAAAGTGTAGCCATATGCACGGTTTCATGGGGAGGTGGCTGCCCCTCCCTAAAGGGGGCTACAGTGAGGGAGGACACCACATGCCTTTGTTCCCCGCAGGAATGTAGATTGGAGTGATAGGGTTGTCCTTGCGTGAAAGTTGTCATTGAAAATTCCACTCATGTCTTTACTTGAGAGGAGGGGGAAATTCTTACTTGCTTTTTTATATTCAGTGCTACTATCATAAAGTTTCTATAATTTGATCAAATATTGGTTTGTTGGTATTAAAAGTAAATGTCTTGTAGGTTTTGCACAGGGTGATTTATTTCTTCAAGTTCCTCAATGCTAAATTTTACAATAAAAGCTGGTGACAACATGAGATTCCAGTTGGATAATTTTTTTATAAAAAACTAATGGGAATAGGGTGTTAATAGATTCCACAGGATTAGTACTGAAATCCCTACAGTTGTTGGGAGATCAGGCTCTAAACTGCCTATAGTAGATGTTTTTTACTTTTAAAATATGGCATTGTTATGCTTTATTTGCTGGAGACAGTGGGAAAAGAGAGGAGAGAGATTTATTGACAGTGCAGTGAGCCGGATTCAAACCTATGCTTCAGCAGTACATGTGAAATAGAGGCACTAATCCATCTTGTTTTTGTCATGTTGTATTTTGGAATCTTGAGGAAGGTAAAGAGTGATTCTAAGAAAAAAACAATATATAAACTGCAGCTCAATCCCAAACCAAGTTCAATCCCAAACATGCATCCAAAGTATTTTCATTGCTCTTCATGATTGTTTGTGAAGGTCCCCTTTCAAAGAAAAACAAATATGTTTCTGAGGGTTAAATGTGTGAGAGGTATTTGGTTGCTATGTAACATACCTGTGGAGACCTTTGAACGATGGAAATGGTCAAAGGGAGTCAACTCCCTCTTCTGTGTCTGTCTGGCCATATCCCCTGCAAATCACTGACAGTAACTTTCTTCTAAATGGAATTTGCTAAGGCCCTGTGGAACGTTTTTAACACTCGGTAATAAATTCAGACAGAACGGCTTTCTTGTAATCTAGTTTGATTTTCTACTGCAGTGTGACCATATGCATAGAATTCAAACTACATCACTAATCAAAATAAAGAGTAATTAAAATAAAACATCAGAAAGCATTATCCTTACTGGTAAATAGTTCAGCAGAGTATGTGTGCACATGTTTGTATAGGTAAGTGCATGCGTGAGCAAAGTCAATGGAGGTAGTAAGACGTTCAAGCGTTCACCAGTCAGATGGTTACATGGTGAGCTTATTAATAGAAGAGCAAATACTTTGGTACAATCACCTTCTGACAGACATTGCTAGACTCTGCAACATTGTACAAAGTTTCCTAATATGTCTTATGTGCAAACAGTTTATGAAAAAAATATCCGGACAAAATACTTGAAACGTCAGCGCTTTGTTCATGTCTACATCTGATTAGACCTATTTGACTGTTTTGGGGAATTAGGGAATAGGGTGCTATTTTGGATACAGCCCACCACACTGTATTGGCTCCTTTGTAAGGGTTGGGCTGGATTTTCCTCTAATTGTTTTCTGATGGAAATGGATGGTTCACAATAAAGGGTTCCCCTGTGATTGTGCCATCTGGTGAAATGGTCGATGTCTCATTTCCATTGCCTTGTCGGGTCTCTGCTACAATACAGTCCTTTCATTTAGTGTGGGCTGGCTGTGGTTGATTTAATGGTACGATCAGTCTTCCCGTGTCTCACCACACACTTGGAACTACTGTCCAAGATATGTGGCGTCTAAAGGGGGTAGAGCACAGAATCAATTGGAGCATTGCTGTATGGCTAACCATTTCCAACATACGTAAAAGGAAGTGATGTTCACTCATCAACTTATTTTTCCATTGACCATTTGCTGTGTATCTCCTCCTTGGAAAGTGAATGCTCTTTCAAATGTGCCGTAAAAAATTTGAATTGGTTTCTTCAACAACAAAAAGATATTGTTAATTTGGAGCCCTCATTCATTCTTGCTGAAATCCGCACAAAGCAGAATACATTACGACAATAATTATAGTTGTAATATCTCATGAACGTAAAATAACAAAACACACACAAAAAACATTTGTGTACAGTCTGTGTTGTAGTGTGTGATTTTGTGTGATTGTTTGCATGCTTGTGTTAATCCCTTTGCAGTCATGGTTGGGTCATGAGATGTTGTTTTATCATACTTTTGTACTTTTTCAGCTTGCTTACGTAATTGAGAATGCAAAAGAAGGTTTGTGTGATCATGGTTCTGCGCATGACCCCTTATAATGTGAGTTAGAATGAGTTTAAGACTCGATTTCAGTGTTACCTTCACCAAGGACCTTTCGGTGCAATGTGGACTCTGGATTTTGACCCAGTAAAGCTGTCTAGCTGTCAGCTCTTTTATCTTCTACACATCTACCCCTGTCTAGAAGGGGGTGGCTTGGCCATGGTGGGCTGGCCTGGGAGATGGGATGTTCCTTTTGGGTGAACACAACACACAGCAGTGAATGATAGCCCTGACATTGTAACCTGTGGGCAGGCAAGTTGAGGGAAAAAAAGGCGCAAAAAAAGGGATACGGGGAAAAGAACCAATAAAAAGAAAAGAGAGAGAGTGCTTGTGCAAGGAAGGAATCTCAGACATGAACTACAAAACACCCATTTAACTACATGCTCTCTTTGCATGAGCAAGGCAGTGGTTTGGGCAAAAGGAGAAGCAGAAGTCTCAGGGACTAGGTATAGTAACCATACTAATTGTATAGGTTGCTGGTATTTCTCTGAAAAGGCTACAAACTGACAGCAGGATGTCAATGCAGCCAGGCTACAGAACTCACTCCACTGACAGTGTGGGAAGCGACGGGGTCTTCACTGAGGAGGGATACTACCAGGGGATGCTCAAGGCCATGGATGGAAGAAAAGGTAGCGTAATCATGAGGTCTATAATTTTCACTAGTCTTGTTGGAGATTTCAAGGTTCTGTTTGTTAGAAATGCCTTTGGGTCCAATTTAAAAGGATTGAGTACATACTGTTTTTGCATGTGTGTGTTTCCTTTTTGAAATGGTTACTTGTGTCTTTTGCTTTGAATATATCTTGAGTCAAACCTCCCTGGATATCCTTAAAGAGCCATTTAAGTCAGTGGAGATCATAATCTCCAGTCAGTCTAAAGTTTGGACACACCTACTCAGAGTGAAGCTAAAGCAGCCAACAAGTGCTTAGCGTATGTGGGCACTCTTTCAAGACTGTTGGAAAAGCATTCCAGGTGACTGCCTCCTGAAGCTGGTTAAGAGAATGCAAAGATTGTGCAATGTTGTTATCAAGGCAAAGACAATTTTGAAATATCTAAAATATGAATGTAATTTGATTTGTTTAACACTTTGGTTACTATGTGATTGCTTATGTGTTATATCATAATGTTTTTCCTATTATTATACAATATGGAAAATAGTAAAAAACAAAGGAATACCTTTGAATGAGTTGGTGTGTACAGTCTTTTGACTTGAACTGTATTTGCATCTTGGTTTATTTAATGTTTCAATGTAGCAATGGATTCCTGTGGGAACCCTGGACAGGATGCTTGCCTTATTAGGGATGTAAAATTCAGATTTCTTTTCCAACTGTTTAAGTAAATATTAATATGTTCTGTTGTATTACCATTAGGTATTGAAGTTAAACATTGACTTTTTGTTGCTTGAATGAGGATTGCATTGGTGTATGTTTCCCAAGAACCTATATACAAATGTTGAATTGGAACTGCTTTTCAATCAAATCAATAACATTTATTTTATAAAAGCTTTTTTTACATCATCATACTGCTTTTACAATAATACCCAGCCAGAAACCCCAAAGGTTAATGAAAGAATGTTTTAAAAGCTATGCCTACAATAAGCAACATTTGACATATTTCTGTTGGGCTGCCACCTTAACAAAACGTTATTAGGAAGGTTGGAAGAAAATGCCTAAACCCTTGTGTCAGTGATCTTATGTGGCCTTTCTGGCTTATTAAGTTATCACCCATGTTTAGCAGGCTGAATTGAAACATGAGGCTGTAAACCATAGCAGGTCTTTTAAGTGAACAGACTAGACAAAATATAATCTTACTGGTCTCAAACTTTTGATATTTACAAGATAATGCGTTGAATTTGGACAATGCAGCATCAAAGGAATTACATACTCATGTAACTATTTTGGAAAACCTGATTATGTTCAGGATAATAGCGTTGCTATTACATTCAATATCAACATATCCCAGTTCTATTGGTCATTAATGACTCCCAATTCTGTATAGCATTAATATGATGTCTGTTTGGTTCCAGCAAGAGGCAATACATTTTTTCGTTTAGGATTACAAAATAGTCCCATATGAACGTTATTTCTGAGAGGTACGGTTGACTTTAGAAGGAAAATATTATGCAAAATCTGTAAGGGTCTGATGTAACAGAGTGAAGATGGGACCCAAACGCACGACTTGAGTAATCCTTTGTGAACGTTGAACTCGAATGATGGAGCGAGGCAGTATGGTCAAGGGAATAAGCCCAGTATGCTGAGAACACGAGGAGAGATGAACAGAAACAAAAAGGCTTGAAAGACAAACTCTACGACATAACGTAGCAGTCAAATAACGAGAATACGTAGCCTATGTAAACGGGCGTAGTACTTGGTTTGAATCGACAAGGTGGTGTCGAAAACCAGGAAGCTAAGTAGGGTTGGTGATTATTGATGAGGGACAGGTGTGAGCCGTTGAGTGTGTGATTGGTGACTGGATGGTTTGGTACAGTGATGAGCACATCGCTCAAAGCCAC